>RJWJ010035130.1:0-16837 GCA_004363605.1 Indri indri
GCCTGTGTGCTCAGCATACATCCATGACTCTCTCCCTCCAGACGCACCCGTGCCTCAATAACTGCACCCTAGACATTGATCCTGTATCACTTCTATTAGTTATATTTCAATTCGTCCAAATGTACTTCGGTTCTCAGCCCTCTTTTGGCATAAGAAACAGGATGGTAGAGTGGCCACTATCCTCCTGAAAAATGGATCCCATCTTCAGTAGCTTACTGGAAGGCTGGTAATAATTTATTCCTGCCAACCTCATCCAAAAGTCAAAGAAGGAACAGCCCACCACCCAGATGGAGAAAGAAAGTCAATTTTTCTGTGATTTTAAATGCATGAAAAGGAAAAAAAATGCCTATTACAGCATTGGCTGCAAACTGCACAAACAATAAATTGTTTTGAAGATTGATTAAGCTCCCAGGTGTTGCTGTGACTATTAATCAATGACATCAGCAGCTTACTACTTCACATGTCAAAAACAGCAATAGTGAAAAATCAACAGGCACAACTAAATATGGTTGTAATTTGTTCAGGTAATCTTAGAAATCTTGTGAAAATGGAAGACAAAGCAGGTATTAGATGGTACAGAAATCTAGGCATTCTGATTTTTGTTATTACTGTACTAGCAGAGTTTGGTTTTACATTATAAAATTTTAGAATGGACTTTGGTTCACAGTGTGTTCCAGGTTTAAAAGACAAAGTTTCTTATGTGAAACCTGACTTCAGTTGCTGTAATTGTTTCCCTATCTTTGTGAATCCTTTAAAAAATACTTTATTTCACCACTTGTCACACCCTTTATTTTTATGCCTACTGGAATAAGTTTGAGCTGAATATTTAACCTACTCACTTTAGCAAGCATTTTTCAATCATCAAAAAGCTGATGTGAAGATAGCTGAATGTGACATGAGAAAACAGAATGGATCAGTAGAATTACCTAAAACTTAATGTCATTCAGAAGCAGAGAGGTCATCTCTGATCTTTTTTGTACTTTTTCATATTGTCTAATTTAGTATGCAGAATATAATAGGTTCTTGGCATTTCTGGCTAAAACTGGGCAAAGATGAGTATTCTTATATTGCAAGGATACAGTAAGTTATATCTTGTCACCACCTCTTACAATGTGGTCTTTAGGGAAGCAAGCGGTCATCCAACCTCTCAGGACTAAGCCTTGAAAAGTACATTTGCTAAGGTAGATGTCAATAAAGCCAGTTACAGGATCAAAGTGTTTTAAAGTGGAGACTTGGCCAGCAGTTTAAGTGAAAATATCTCTTCAAGGAGAACAAAGTATAGCAGAAAAAACACTGGGATGGGAGTTGGCTGATAGAATTCTGTCTTTTATCACATTGTTTCATGTAATTGTGCTTACATTGGATGAATCTCTTAGATTTACTAGGTCTTAATTTGCTCTTCTGGTAAAGTGAACCAGATTGAACCCCAAAATCTTCTATGTATGTTAAAGTGAATTTTTCTTACTAGCCTAATTCCTTTTAGCTAATAAACCAGTATACATTAGAAATACAACAGAAGTCTTTAAAATTAACTTTTAATAACTATTTAATAATAATAATTGAAATAAAATCATTGTGAAAATGGAATCTCTTATTTGACTCCTTGACCAGGGCCTTGTCTTTCTCCATTATTTTTTTCTCCACTTTTTTATGCCATTGGAACATTCATGCACAAGCCTGTGTGTGGTCCTTCTCCAGTTGCCAGGCATGCTGGGCTTCTTGGATTCCCTCACAAGATCCAATTTGTTTGCTTGGATCAGTACTTCCATGATTTCTTAGCAACAATTTATCTGATTTTCCAACATCTTCCTTCCAGAGCTTGACTTCCTCAGCACTCCCCCACATGTAGCTGTAGTCTAAGCCCTTTCACAAATGCCAATAAATCCCTTAGTCCATTGATTCACAGTGGCTCTGTTCTCTCAGCTGAAAACTAGAGGATACAATGGCGTTAGGTAACATGTTGACCACCAATTATAGTCTCAAACTTCTTTCCATTATATTTAGTCTATACCTTCAATCTCTTTGTACTCACTTTGTTTAAACGTCCCTGATATATACTGAATGAATGCAGAATTACAGCAGACCTTTACCAGGCAGAACACAAGGTCTTGAAGACTGCTTCTTGCTAAACATAGTTCTTTTCCATTCTACAAATAAGAAAACAGAATTAGGAAAGAAACAGAAATGTTTCTGGGCAGTTCTCATTCTAAAGCTACTTCTAAAACTGTCCATGAGGAGAGGAAAGAGTCAGAAAAGTGGTAATCAGGTGGCACTCCAGTAACTGTCCCTGAGATGGCTGCACATTTTCAAATCAATTCTTTTTGTTCTAAGAAAAATTAACATGAAAATCAGAAAATAATAGAAAACTGAAAAGTAGGCAGGAAAGAAATACTTTGCCAATGAAAATCGGTATATATGTAAAACGTATTTAAGATTAACCTAAACTATATTTTGATTGACAAATAGATTTCAATTTGTTAAATGACACAGGAAACATAATTTCTGCTAAAAGCGAGGGAATATATAACTGTTAACTACTTTGAAAGGCATTCTTCGACTCCTTTGTCCTGTCGTTTTTCTGGTCCATTTCTAAGTGGCAATACCCTATCAAATGCTCAAATGCAAAAACTAGAGTTCAAGTAATTGTCAACACTCATCTGCACTCTTTTTTATTCCATCTTACATTTCTAAATCACATTTATTTCATAACGCTAAACTCAAGGCAGATGAAATCCCATGACAAAAGAATCAAACAAGTCCAAATTGATCTCTTAAGTGGATCAATAGAAACTTAACTGAAATGGATTGGGGATTTTATCAAACTTGATGTGGTAGAACACTAATAAGATCACTTCCAATTCACACATATAGAACTAAATTTTCAGCACAAATTGATCTGATTGCTAAGGATGAATGGTCACCTTTAATAATGGATTAAGGCAGTAAAGAATTCTTTTTTCATACAGAAATACTCTTTTTTTTTTTAAACTCATGGAGATTGCCTTAACTTTTCTTCTTACACCAAATCTTATTTGCTTCTTATATGGTTTGGTTTGCAGATGTGACTTTAGAATTGTTTTAATTTTTATAATTTGATCTTAATTCTATTTTTTAAGCCAGAAATATTTTCTGAAGTGTTTTCAAATGGAAATTTTGTCACAGCCAGAGAAGCCGTGATGATACAAATATATTGCTCCAATGAACCATAAAATCCCTAAAAGCTGTTTGGAAAATAATGCAAATAATGGTAAATCTCTCAATGTGACACAGGATTGACTGTTTGAAATGTTCACCTTGTCCATTTTGTGACTACTAATTTGATAATTCAGATACATGTTTCATGAAAGATCTGTTACATGTTAGAATTTATTAAAATTACTCATAGAATTTATACATAAAAATTTGCTGCCAAATTTTCCACTGGGTTGGAGTAAAAACATAATTCTGACTAATGAGCAAAGATTGTATTTTTCTAAAAAAACAAAAACCCTAATCTGCCCTCCAATCCATTTGAAATCTTAGAAGACTCATTCATCCTAACGTCCACCTCTCCATTTCCACATGGAGTGACTAGCTTCTGCAATTGTCTCAAGTGTTGGCTAAAAAGTGCAGAGAACAAATTTTACTTTTCTCCAACAAAATGAAAGTGTTGCAATGAAATGCTCTTATGCTTGGATATCTTATTAACTTTGCTAGTGAGTGCATGTGGATGCATACCTATTCTGGATCTTTCTTCCTAGGGTCATGCAATCTCTCTGTCTCTCTATCTCTCTCTCTCTCAGTCTCTAGCTCTAGTTCTCTCTCTCCCCCTTTCTCCTTCTCTCTCTTCTGTATCTCTTTTTGAGCCTTTGACTCTAGTGACTCCATCTCTCCTCATCTTACCTCTGTTAGGTAAATAGACCCAAAGGCAGATAGCTTCTCCACGTCTATGAAAACACTCAAAACAAGTAGCCAAGGCTTGGAGAAAAGGTATTTTATGTCTGCACTCTTCTCTCCTTACTGTGGGTGTACTCTGAATTTGAAATCCTTAAACATACTTGTGCTTCAGTAAGGGAATAGGGCATGCAGACTCCTTTGTTTCTAAGTTCTAGGTCAGAAATCTGGACTCCATCTAAAGTATTCCTTATTTTTAATGCTTCAGGATAAGTCACAAGAGTTTGGCATTAAGTATGGGTCTATAACCCTAGAAATTCCTGCAGTGTCTGCAGTGTCTTTTCTCTTGTGTTACCTTCTCTCTTCGTCTTTGTCAAGAACTATGAGAGGAGCTGATTTGTCTCGAGTGGATTTTGGATATTTGTGGATCAGTAGGCCCATACCACCATAAGGTCACACTAACATCTTTTAACATGAGAACTACAGGAAGTACATAAATGAACAAAGCATTATACTGACTCTCAAATGACTTGGAATTATCTTTGACTTCTCTGATACCATTTTTCCTAGTCTTTCTCTTTACCCTTTATTTTTTCTTTTATTGTTTTTGAAAATAATTTTATTGTATTTTATAACTATAAAAGAAACAACTTCATTGTAAAATAGATATTTAGAAAATCTGGAAACTATAAAAATAAAAGAAATAAAAACTCATACCTAATCCCATAATCCAGAGACAATCACTATTTATAATTGAGAAAGAACCTACTGTATGTTTAAGACTAAAAGTTCTGGAACTAAAGAGTTAAACAGGAAATCTCTTTCTACTTCTAGACCAAAGTCCAAACAATAGTCACATATTTTACCAATTCAAGGAAAGGAATGACCACCTTTTCAGAAAGGAAAATATTCAAGAGATTCAAGAGAAGAGATATCTCAAATTTTATAGCTGCCCCCATTCCACTCACATATCCTACATGGATATCTGGAAAAGGGTCCAAATGGGAGAGAACTAGTAAATATAAATGGCCCTAGCATCTATGAAAAATGGATGCCTCAGGCCACCAAGAGTACCAGACCACTCTAGCTCAGCACAGAGAAAGCCCTGCACGTTTACAAGTGGGTGATAATACGTCTTTGGCTTTGAGCAACACATCTCTTAGAGTCTCATTTAAGTGATGTATTTCCATCCCTTCTTGAGTAAAGAGTCAAGAGGTTGTGTGAGGAAAAACAGGATTTGAGCTCCTTTGAGAGGCCAAAACCATCGTGTAAGATGCGACATGAGTATGGATAATTAAAGTTAAGTAGTGCTGGAAATTATTTAATGTGAGGTACCTGAGCAAACTAGAAATGAGAGTCATTGTTTACTGTAAGATCAAATATTATTTCCCCTCCTATAATGTCCCTCTTGGAGGAATGTTTCCACATCCTCACCCTGTTGAACCTACGAGTAGGTATGAGGCTTGCTTTGGCCCAAGAAATATGCACAAAGTAATGTGAATTGAGGAGAGGCAGATGCTTTAAGGACCTATGTGTGGTCTGCCATGTCTCTTTTCTCTCTGCACGTGACAAAATTCCAGAAAGAGATGGCTTCATCACTCTAAGTTCTAGAGGGAATGCAACAAGGAGTAGAACCAGACCTAACAAGTGAGACATTAGCATGAGAGAGAAATAAACATTTGTCATTATTAGTCAATAGAATTTTTGAGTCATTTATTCCCACAGTGTGTTATAGCCTATTCCGATGGATATAAGCCAAGTGCCAAAGCTTTCATGAACTCGGGGAGGATGTAACAGATGACACTAACAAGTAGTAGTAATTCTAATACATCTCTAGAAACAGAGCAGCAAAAGAGATTTGTCTTTTTGTGTAA
Source organism: Indri indri (assembly GCA_004363605.1). Lineage (NCBI taxonomy): Eukaryota > Metazoa > Chordata > Mammalia > Primates > Indriidae > Indri > Indri indri. The sequence goes on from RJWJ010035130.1 coordinate 5,748, forward strand.
GGGTGAAAGGTAAAAACTTCTGAAAGTTGCACAGATTCAATTTTTTCACTATGTATATGATTTTCATTCACACATTATTTATTTTTACCTAACATAATACTGTGAGCATTTTTCACGTTTTAAACATTTTTAGAAAATATAATTTTTAGTGGCTATGTTCTATCCCATGTATTCACTTATTTGCCATTGGCATTTAGTTAGTCTTCTATTATTTATCACTGTCATTGAAACTATAAAAATGATCTTCATCCTGACATTCAAATTTTGGGTAAATAATTTTACAAACTTAGTTGGCTATACATTTTTCTTTTTAAAAAATATTTTTGTATTCTCCCTTGCATTAGTTTGTAATTCCTTATATATGCATATCACATTTATTATTTTCTCTTAACATCCCTTGATACTTATTCCAGTAAATTATATGGAGCTACTAGATAATAATGACAAGTAGCCGACTAACCGGAGTGTGCTGTGAACATACTTTTCTCTGACTCGTAGAGAAAACAGAAAGGATGGTGATCTAACTGCATAAACACGTACCTTGCATTATATAGAAAGGGTAATTTTAGCATTTGAAGTGAGTTTTTTTTTCTGCGTTTGATCTAGATGACCAGGCTCTCATCAGAGTTCTTTAGAAGACACTTTAAGGAAAGCGGCAAAAGTCAATATTTTAATATATCCCGATTGCTATTTCCCTCATTGTTCAAGAACTAAAAGCTATTAAACACAGTAAGAATTTACAAAGTTAAGATTATGACTGATTCAATTGTGAAACAGAAAAATTTCCAAGAATGAAAGAAAAACTTAAGTCTATCTAATTAATCATCCATAGAGGCTGCGCTTTCATGTAGATGGTCTGTATAATTCTGAAAGGAGGTGATGTGATAGAACTTAGCTTCACTCAAATTATCTTGCATGCTGTAAAATTAGATTCTAAATCTACCAAAAGTGATTTATGCGCAAGATAGAGTGGGGGGTATGGTTGAGAATGATAGCCGAATCTTTGACTTAAGCAACAACATCAATGGTAATACCAATGTCAAAGACAGAGAAACCCAAGTTAGGGGCTGAGTCAAGGGAAAGTCTCATGTAGACACGGGCATGTGAAAATATCTGAGGCCAGAGTGTTTGGTGTGTTTACCCATTTGTCAGTGTGGTAGTAATTTGCTACACTTATCAACCTGGTTGGGGCAGTATCTAATCCTGTTCATTAGCTAGTTATATCCCATGCTTTAAACTTACAAAAGAACTGAAAAGCAGTGGAGACACAAGAAAATGTTTTACCAAGGCAGTAAAGTAGTGAAAATAAATGTTTACACAATAATATGCTTTAACTCATTTGGAGTAAGTGCTGGCTATTAAATACAGTCAAAAGAGATACCATGCTGTGAATTACAGGGTCTTAAACATCCCTTTAACTGATATTTGACTTGTTAGAGTGTAATGGTGGGTGGAGAGAGGAGTATCACAATAAATAATAGAAGACAAATTCTAGGCCTGTCAGCAATGATTTCTTATGTGTTATTTTCACTTAAACACTGAAGGAAATGACAAAGGCATAAATAGAATGAAAGCCAACTTAATGAAGTCTTTTTTATACAGTTCAGCAACACTGCATCTAAACCAGACAAGGCAATTTCAGCACTTAAGTCAGACCTCAGGAATGGTTTGCTGGGATCACAACTGAGATGTGCTTCTAGAATCATCTTTGTTAGAGTTAAAAGGGTCAATATCTTCATGTCAACTATTTTTTGCATTTTTTTCAACTTGATAGTGTCTGAAAAATCCTTTCAGAATTATAAGGTTTACTCAGTAGTAGACAAAGCTGTGCTGCAGATTAGTGCCTACTTAGTACTTCAGAATTTTGAGTGTAGCGATACATCTAAAATAAAGAAACACTATGAACTTCCAAAGGTTAAGAGGACTCCAGTACAAGCAAGTCTACCTTGTAGCTTTTGAGGATACTTATATCTGAACTATGATTGATCTAAATTTACATTGTCATTGCAAAATCAAAACAAGTCAAAGGTTGTGCTGTCTTAACCTTCCACACATAAATAGTTGTCTGTGAAGAAAAGTGGCTTCAAAAAAGTCAATTGGTATTGAACTAATCCAATCATTTGACTATATAATTGAAGATCTATTTTACATCAGACTCCATGTGTGTACCAATATAAATCAAATATTATTACATACATCTTCCCTGTCTCACTTAGGGACTTAGCTATACGGCTTGAATTACAAATTTTAAAGAGTTGAAAAGCTAAGCGTTCTCCACAATTGCTGTAATTCCAGAGCCTTACTTTATCTCGGTGCCATCTACTTCCTTGACCTACTCATAAAGAAAAATTAATTCCTTCAACAGTAAACACACACACACACACACACACACACACACACACACACACACACTCCTACCTATTCTCAAGTTCAGTAATGCTTTCAAAATTTAGTACTCACAAGTCCAGAATTATATGGCAGAATACATGGCCTTCTCCCATTTCTCTCCATCCCTGCTTAGAATTCTCTCTTTTTCTCCACTCTCTCTCATGTCTCAAGCAGTTTTCTCCTTAAGACGAGGTGTAGTGAATAAAATTTTCTTCATCTTTTACCCTTACAATACAAAGATGGAAGCCACTAAAGAGATTTTTAGTGTGTTCACAGTCTAGAGAGGAATACAGGAAAGTTAAAACAAAAATGAAAATAGAGTGTGAATAGTGTTACCATAGAGTGATGTATAAATGCTATGGGAACACAGGGAACAATAACACTCATCATTAATTATGTGAATTGATGTACATAATCAGTAGCTGCATCCTTTTGGCCACATTCACACTATGCTCTAGTATCATGACCAGGTGACATTCATCATTCACTCTACATCAAACTTTCTACTCAAAAAGTTTTCAAAATTTAAATACGATTTTATCGCAAGAACCCTTACTTAAATAAAGTCCTATGGAAATAAATGTCAACTAACTCAAATGAAAGCATTCTTACTCTGATTTCGGTGAAAAGTGTGGGGTCACATCTATTCACTCTTCTATACTGATACAAAATGTGGAAACCACTAGTGGGAATTTGGGGAGCACAGTGTAAAACTATTGTTCTGTTCCCCTGGCTCCCAGGATGCACTAATCTCCATTTTCCATTTCTGACAAGCCCTTCTCAGTCAATGCTGAGGGCTTCCCATCTGTCAAACGTATGTAAAATGCTAGCTTCCTGGTGGTCTCCTCACTCCTGATCTTTCCTTTTTCCTCTGTACAGTTTTCTTCTCCTTAACTTCGTACATGTTGCACCTCCAAGTTGGAACGCTTTTCACAATACCAATTCTCCCATACTCTTTGCCCAGTTAGCCTTTAATGCCTTGTTTATGAATCATTCCTCTAGAATCTCACCTCTATACTCCTTCACGGAATTAGGTATTACTATTAAATGCTCCCATAATGCCCCACTCATGCCTCTATAAGGCCCTTATAATACTGTCTTTTATCTGTTAATGGTTCTCTCTTTCATCAGACTATTAATAACTTAAAAAAAAAACTTGGCTTTGTACTTGACTGCAAAATACTTAACTTGGGACATAGTAATCGCTTATTGCTTCTTCAATGAGTAAATTATTGAATTAAACTATATAATACTGTGTATCTATGAAAAGATCACATTCTAGCAAAGTGAAAGGGATTATTTAACATAATATTTAGAAACTATGGTAGAAACATATGTCATCAGTAAAAGAAATTTTAAAGCGTGTTATAAACCATTACAGAGTATCTAGTTATTTATAACCTAGAAAATCCATCTATGGTAGGAAATGTTATATAAAGCAAATCAGGGTTGAGATGGTGAATTTCCAGTTTAAAAATATAAATTATCATTACATTTGTATGATGGAGATAAGACTCATGTTTGGTAAATGAAGGAAAAAGATTTTATAGGCTAAAGCAGTAATTTAAAATCCATACTCATATCGGAATTCAATGAAAATCTCTGGAATGATCTTCCATTTCCACACTCAACTTATTATATGGCTAAAGACTTGATAGGCCCATCTCAAGGCTTCTTGTTGGTGCTTCATTTACTGTGAAATTAAAGATAAATGGTGGAGAGTATCTTATTTGAAAATTATACTACCTGAGCATTGCAGATTATTTGGCTATGGATTATGCCAGAAAAGCTGAGAAGTAAGAAAGTCTATTCTATACTTGTTTTTTCTCTGAAACCTAAAAAAACCGTAGTAAATTTCCTGGATGGTGATTGTAGTACTCTGCAGGTGAGATGGACTTTTCTTGCTAGTATGGCAAACCAACCATCCTTCTTCTTTTTCTTTATTTTGTCCTTTCTCCTTTTTTAGACCTGAGATGCATAAAGAACAGAAAAAGTTGTGGTGTTTTACAGCGTGCATTGACAATTTTTTTCCTTGGTAGGTGCATTTCTATCACAGCTCCTCAGTATCCCTCTAATTTGCTGTTAAATAACTCATCTTTTCTAAACACTGCTTTTAATGAAGTACATTATTACTGTATTTAATTCATTCAAAACCATTTTCTTTTAAAAATACTATTAAGCCGTTCCTCAGTTCATGATCCTTCATCTTGATCAGCCTGTGCAGGCCCTCTCTTGGTTTTGTTGCTGCTGTTGTTATTCCCCCCAAAAAGCCACATTTCCTTTCCCCTGGCCTTGCAAGTTTCCCTCTAAGAACTGCCTTAACTGTAACCTAAAAATGCTGGCTTGTTGCTTGCTTAATTATCGTCTACTTCTAAATATTTTGTAACTCTTTTTTTACCCACGTTTTTTTTTCAAGGTGTTCACCAATAAATTGGTGCTTTTTATTGTATGTCAATTACATCTCAATAGATTTGATTTAAACAACACAAAAGTACCAGAATCCTAGGAAGCGAAATCTTAAAACATTGACATGACATTTTATGTGATAGTTAAATATAAATTTCTGTAAAATTTTGCTACCTTTTATTTTTGTAAACCTGAAATTCACAGAGCTACAATTAAGGTCATGATACATTCATTCAGCAATTAATAAATGGTATAATTTGTTTTGTTTTGTTAATCTTTTTAATTTTTTAATTTTTTTAAATTTCAGAATATTATGAGAGCTTTGGTTACATATATTGCCTTTGCACCACCCAAGTTGTAGCTGCAAGCGTGCCCAACCCCCAGATATCAGGCACCATAGCCATTAGGTGTGAATTTACCCACCCTTTCCTCCCCACTCCCACCTGCCCAAAGCCCTATGAATGTTACTTCCATAGGTGCGCATTAGTGTTGATCAATTAGTACCAATTTAATGGTGAGTGCATGTGGTGCTTGTTTTTCCATTCTTGAGATACTTCATTTAGAAGAATGGGCTCCAGCTTCATCCAGGATAGTACAAGAGGTATTAGTTCATCATTTTTCTTAGGTCTGAGTAGTACTCCATGGTATACATATACCACATTTTATTAATCCACTCATGTATTGATGGGCACTCAGGTGGTTTCCACATCTTTGCAATTGTGAATTGTGCTGCTATGAACATCCAAATGCAGATGTCTTTTTTATAGAATGTCTTTTTTTCCTTTGGGTAGATGCTCGTAGTGGAATTGCTGGATCAAATGGCAGCTCTATTTTGAGTTCTTTGAGGTATCTCCCTACTACTTTCCACAGAGGTTGTACTAGTTTGCAGTCCTACGAGCAGTGTAAGAGTGTTCCCATCTCTCCACCTCCATGCCAACATTTGTAGTTTGGGGACTTTTTGATAAAAGTCATTCTCACTGGAGTTAAGTGATATCTTATTGTGGTTTTGATTTGCATTTCCCTGATGATTAGAGATGATTAGAGACGTTGAGCATTTTTTCCTGTTTCTTGGCCATTAGTCTGTCTTCTTTTGAAAAGTTTCTGTTCATGTCCTTTGCCCACTTTTTAATGGGATTGCTTGATTTTTCCTGAGTTTTTTTTAACAATTTTTTTAAGATTGCAGATATATAAGATTTTAAGCTATCCTTCTGTTACTGATTTCTAATTTTGCTATATTATTGCCATAGTCTCCATGATATTGAATCCTTAGAATTTAATTGGTTTTCATTGAGTCCAAATAGAAATTCAATTTTTTGTGAATAGTCCATGAGTGCTCAAAAATTATATTTGTGTATTGTATACTAATATATACATCATATATTAGTAGCTTAATTTTACACGTGTGTATGTATACACATTAAACACATTCTATATCTTCATGTTTTGTCAGGTTGATTTAAACAATTTCTGAGGACGTGTTAAAATCTCCAACTAAAATTGGTAATTCATCCAAATCTCTCTATTGTTCTGCCCGCAGCTCAGCCCTGCTCCACTCCTAACAAAACAGAAACTTCTGAAACCAAGAAACCAAGGGGGAAGTGGAATTTTTAATTAGAAGTAAAATAATTTTTACTAGCTATGGCCTCATGGCAGGTTTGTAGAAATGAGACATTTAATTTGACTCAAATTGATTTACTATTTTCTGGGGTTTCCACTGGTGAGAAAATCTACCAAATTACAATTTCATTCTTAACATCCCCCTACAACTAGGTGAGGCATTGTCCAGATAAACACCAGTATGCCCTGTGATCAATGGATATCCTAAAGAACCAGGTCATATTTATCATCAATCCTCTCATTGATGGAATTGTCTTCTGCTTTTGCCCAGTAAGCAAGAAAAATTCAATGTTTATGAATAAATTAAAAATAAAACATTTGGTGGTCACAGAATAGGAATAATTTTAAGATATTTTTATTTAAAGGCATCTAAAATGTGCCAGACGCTTACTGCATGATTTTTGCACAAACTACTTAACTCCAACTTGCCTCAGCTTCTTTAAAATACTGTTAACCTCATAAAGTTGGCATGAGGAGTGAGTAAGTCAGTTTATAGATAGTGCTTGCAATGGTGCTAAAGTCATATAATATGCATTTGAAAAATAGTAGCTGTTTATATCTAACCACTTGCTGCATTTTGCTTTTCATATTCCTTCCAATTTCTTCATTTATCCATGCTTTATGTGTAGGTGTAACTGTATATGTGGGGTGTGTGTACATGTGTGTGTAGAGAAAAACTTTTATAAATATTACATTCTCTGGGAATTCCACCTCTTCAAAATCATTCACCCATTTACTTGTACATGGACCTGAGGGCCATTATTGGACTCTATTTGGGGTTAGAATTTAGTGCCTGTTATTGTGAATAAAAGATTTGAGGTATTGAGTTGTTCCCTTGATTGAGGGAGATGTATAGCCTCAGGCATTGTATAGAAAAAGCCAGTACATGAAAGAATAGAAGTATAATACAATCGCACAGAGACATGGAGATAAAAAATGGAGAGAGACTATTACCTGGTTTCATGTAGCTTTCCATTTCCAGGTTTTAGGCCTTTTCTGAGGCCATACTGCACTCCTGACAAGGAGTTTTTCAAGACATTACTATAACCTTGAAATACATTTTCTTTTCCTTCCATTACTTGAATTGGTTTCTGTTATTTGCATCTGAAAGAGTCCTAAACAATACAATATCATAGGTCACAACAAGCTTGTTAAGGCTGAAAATTGTGTCCTCGCCTGCTTCTGGGATCAGAGGATAATATAGTAAGCATCATTTGACATCCTTTCACTTACTACATACCTGAGCCATAAAGTCGAGGATGTCTGCCGTCCATTCAACTTGAACAAATGTGAGAAATAAAGGACGCATCAGTGGAGGTGTTCTGAAACTAAAATGAAATGTTTCATCGTGTAAAACAATCATCCATCCTACATCCAAAGAGTCTTAGTAGATGTCCACTGCTCTGTTCCCTTTTAGTTCTCCTGCCTCGTTCCGTTCCCTACCCAGCTCGTGCAAGCCTACTCCATGGGCTGTGCTCTTCCCTTTCTACTCTCTCTCCAACAGAAAGCCATCAATTCACATCCTCTTCAACTGTTCATTTCATTTACCCATTAATCAAAAAGTATATGTTTAGACTAATATTTTCCGGGTGCCATACTTGAGTCAGGTTGTGGATACAAAGTGCAAACGACATGGTTTCTGAACCCAAGTGTCATCTCTCTGCAGAGTCCCTTTAAGTGTTACGGGGTGGGGGAAAGGAGGAGATGATTCCTCCCCATAGCCAATGTTTGCTTCCATGTAGGAGCTACATTAGGGAAACACTCTTGGTCTCTTTCTAGAATAGTAGTTTCTTCAACTTACTGGTGAATTTGGAAGGAAAACAAAAGGACTGGTTATGTGTCTTTTCTTCTTGAGAACTAGCCTGACCACAGAGGGCATTAATTCTGCTGTGCTACTCCACACCGTAAGTTTTACAGGGTCAAAGGTCCATGAGAAGGAGCTTAAATGGTACAAGGCCACCTGCAATGGAACAGGCAACTCTTTCTAACCCTAGAGTTCAATATTAGGAATCCCACTTACTCATACCTATGAGTCATATTCTCCTGTTTGCTGTATTAGCATAAGGGTGATATTTTGTTCTTCTATCTGCCTTACGACTTTGATTTATGTTTAATTGATATAGACCCCAAGTGGGGAAGACTGTTATTTATAAGCTTCCTCAAGAACATTGACAATGTGTATCTGGACTTCCTGTCCTCCTCTCACCTGAGCTTTTGCCCTGTAACCTAATGACCGGGGATATATATAGATAGAGTTTTCACCACCCAAATTGAGCACTTCACAAATAGGAATGTGTGCCAATATCCAATCACCCCATGAAAGGAAATCAGAAGTTTATCACCAAACATGCCTGTTACAGTCACATCCTTCCTTATTCATCTTCTCATTCAAGCCTGACACCTCGAAGTCACCAACGACCCATCCTCCTCTCCATCCTCCATTGGTAAATGAGGCACAGAGTCCTACGGTTTTTGTTTCTTTAGCATTTTTCATCTATCTGCTCTTTTATCACCAAGTCTAATCTAGACTTCTTCACACCTGCTTCTTATAAAGCTCATCAGCTAGATCTTGCTGATCCCAGCCTTGTCCTTATCAACTAACTCTCTAGCACGGTTGATGACATAGCCTTGCTCAGTTGTCGCTTTGACCACATTATTCCCTCCAGAAATGCCCTCAGTGGATTTCATCTTCAGATCAAATTTTTTTTCCTGATTGAAAGGCTCTGCCATAAGTGGACATAATACAACAAACCTCTTCATGTTTGCGACTCTCTGTCTGCTCAGACTGAACTCTTTTATGAACCAAAAGCATGGTACGCTTTTGCTAAATGTCTTTACTCTGACTGTAAACCACATAACACATCGTCATCCAACATCAGCCTCTGCCCTCCTGTCTGTCACCTCCAAATGTTTAAAGACTAGTGCAAAGTCCAACAACTCTTATCCCTAACTAATTTACAGTTGTAATACACAGTTTCACAGTTAATCACACACTATATTAAATTGTATGTTCCTGTGGTTTATTATAGATTCATCTTTATCTAAATTGAATTACTGCAAGTTCCTAGGGCTGAAGAATCATGGTACATTTCCCATATCATAAAATTTATTGTTAATCATACAGTAGATAGCCTGGGCATGGTTGTTCACACCTATAATCGTAGCACTCTGGGAGGCTGAGGCAGTAAGATCACTTGAGGCCAGGAGTTCGAGACCATCCTGAGCAAGAGCAAGACCCCCGTCTCTTCTAAAAAATAGAAAAATTAGCCTGGCATGGTGGTGCATGCCTGTAGTCCCAGCTACTCACAAAGCTGAGGCAGGAGGATTGCTTGAGCCCAGGAGTTTGAGGTCACTGTGAGCTAGGCTTACGCCATGGCACTCTACTCAGGGCAACAGAGTTAGACTCTGTCTCAAAAAAAAAAAAAAATCGTACAGTAGATAAAAAAATAAATATTTAATGATTGATCACTTTATAAATAAAACAAATCATTGTCTTCGCCTAAGAGATGATTTGATTCAATAGTCTGAAATTTGAGAGTGATTTGATACTCAGAATTTCTACTCTGACCTCTTTGATTTTCACCGCTGCTCTAGGCGAGCCATTTTAGCTATTTAGATTCATTTTCTTAGTCCAAAAATGTAAGTAAGGCTTGTCGTCTGTCTTATTCATAGTGAGTAGAGAGGAATATCGTAGTCAATGCAAAGTACACGGCTAATGCAAAGTTTAATAAAAATGATAAATAACATCTATTACAAAATCGACCCATTGTTCAATTTCTTCTGCCCTTTCAGTTCTTTGATTCAATATTCTTTCACTGAAATCTGAGAGCTTTAATTTGAGAAAGCATTTTACTAATAATTGTAGACTTTCTACATTAACCTTTTTTTTAATCATTAGGCACACCTGGAGGATATGAAATTATTCTTTTAAGGAAATCAATATATCACTAAATATGCATAGAAAAACATCTGGCAATGGGATTTCAGGGAAATTTGTGTATGAAAACGTTATATCAGAGAATTTCTTGTTTTCCATGGAAAGTTTCTTTAAATAATTTAAAATAACACTTTCTTTATTTTTTAATTCCTTCAGCAAAATTCATGTTCTCTTACTAGAAGAACCACTTTCTTATATTATAACTTTTGAAGAGTAGAAAAAAGAAAAAATCCATTCTCTGTGTTTTGAAAGTATCAGGAAAATCTTTAAATAATTTTATTACATTGAAGGTTTTCATAATAAACCAGTACAGTCAAATCAATGATACTTTTACTTGTGAGCCAGTAACATCGTTAATAACATGTCCTGTGAGGTAGGTTTTGTTTAGTGTTCGAATGTGGGTAAAAAAAATAAATTTTAGAAGTTAAGATTAGGTTAGAAAATCAAAGCAACAGAAGAATCTTTCTTTCTTTCTTTCTTTGCCCAGGCTGGAGTGCAGCACTGTGATCATAGCTCATTGCAGCCTCATTGAACTCCTGACCTCCAGCAATCCTCCTGCCTCAGCCTCCCAAGTAGCACTGCAGATGCATGCCAACATTCCCAGCTCAGAAGAATATTTCTTTTAAAAAAAAAACCAGACTATCTTAGAGATGATAGTCAGTGAGTATTGAATAATGTAGATCAGATATAATCTAACTTGGAAGAGAGGCAAAATGACAGACAACATCACAACAATGCTAAG
>RJWJ010035131.1:0-16842 GCA_004363605.1 Indri indri
CCAAACCGTCAAACACCGACCGGGCCAGACAAGGGCCTTCCCCCCACGGTGCGCCTCCCATCTGGGAGACCCGGAAGTACGCTGCCGAACAGCTCATTAAGCAGCAGAACTGGTGGGAGAAGACGGTGTCTGGAGAGAAAGGAGGGAGAGGAGGAGCCCATCAGAGCAGCAGCGACTGAACGTCCGGGCTTGACCTTGGCCCGGTTCTCGTGGCAAAGTCCCCAGGGTGACCCCGCCTGCTTTCCCTCTCCAGGGGAGGCTGCCGAGCCCGGGGTCTCCCTCTGCCCCGCGTCCCCCCAGTCGCTTGAAAGACTTGCCTGAAAAGGCTGTTGATGACTCGTGTCTATTCCCCTGCAGTGGGATGCCCCGCTGGCCACCGACCGCAGGGCTGGTCCGGGGGCTGTCTCCAGGCACTCCTCAGAGCATGAGCGTCTCTGAGCCCAGACGGACAGTCGGGGTTTGGGGAGGAAGGTGAAGGATGAGAGCAAGAGCTTCAGGGCCAGGGAGCAAATCTTGAGCTCACCGCTGATTCTCCCAGGAGAATTACACAACCTCTCTGAGCCTCAGTGCCTCATGGATGAAACAGGGTAAGATGCTCTCCTCGGGGGGCTACTGCGTGGAGGAAATATCAGTAACATCTGTGGGAGAGCAGATCCATCAGCACTTAAGAAGAAGTGCTGGGGTAGCCCGAAAATGCCCCCCAGAAGATATCTACGTCAGATCCCCGAAACCTGTGAACATGACCTTATTTGGGAAAAGGTCTTGCAGGCGAGATCAAGTGAAGGGACCCTGAGAGGAGGTGATAATTCTGGAGGCGGAGGGCCCTGACCCCAATGACAAGGGTCCTTACAAAGACAGGGGGAGCTTTGAGACAGACACGAGAGGAGACGGTGACGTGAAGACAGAGGCAGAGATCGCAGCCTTAAACCAGGGGACAGCAGGGCCTGGAAGAGGCAGGGACGGGATGTCCCCTGGGCCCTCCAAAGGGAGCATGGCCCTGCGGACACACTGACTTTGGACTTCCGGCCTCCAGAACTGTGAGCGAATGCGTTTCTGCTGTTTTAGCTGCCCAGTTTGTGCTAATTTGTTATGGCAGCCACAGGAAACTAACACAGGTGCGTTGGGACAAAACAAATCCGAGTTTAATTTCCTGCTAAGCCATAATAGCCAAGCTCCTGCAATAGCCAGGCTGGCTTTCCCAGTCTCGGCACTATTTTCGTTTCTGGCCAGATGATTCCTTGCCGAGGGATTGTCTTATAGTATGTGCAGCAGCATCTGGGCCTCTACCCAGATGGTATCCTCTCCCCAGGTCATGACAACCAAAAATGTCTCTAAACATTCCCTAATGTCCCCGGGAGGGACAAAGGTCCTCCAATTGAGATGTTAGAACCCCCACTTAGGCCAGCCCATCTGTGCTGGGTTCATCGGCCACAGAAAGGGCGCAGGGGAGGTGCCCTCCCTAGCAGGGCTTCCATTTCAACAAGTCATTGAGCATCGTGGGCCAGGCACGTATGAGACCCCTCGGCCACAGCCGTGAACTAAACAGCTGTGCTGTCTGCCTCACGGAGTTTGCAGACTAGCGGGTCGTGCCGAGGATGAGCTGAAACAAAACATTGACACAACCGGACGCAGGCCCGGCTCGGCAGTGGCTGTTTGGTAAGTTATTGTTCATTTAAGCTTTAGTGTCATTTTTAGCACAATCCTCATTAGCATCATAAGCAGTTAACCTAATGCCTGGCACAAACCGGGGTCAAAATAGATAGAAACGACGGTGATAAATAAAATGATACGTGGAGAGTGCTCAGCCCGGTGCCAGGTCCACAGGGACAGTCAGCAGAAGTCAGCTTCTTCCCTACTCCTCGAAGGCACAGGGGAAGTCAGTGGAAGGTTTTGGATTGGGGCCTATGTCTCCTGCCTCATAGTCTGGAATAATCCATTCTGTTAAATCATTCACTGAGGTCCTTCCCCACCCCAGCCCCCTGTACTAGCCAGATTTTTACAGCAATAAATAATGAATAACAAATAGCATCCAATCTCAGCGGCTCACAAACTAGGAGCATTTGTTCTCCTGCTGGTGGGCGCAGGGCGGCTGCGGCCTGGCTGACCTAGGCTGGACCCGGCCGGGCTGCCCCGGTCCAGGCTGTGGGCTGGCCGCAGGTCTGACACTGTGTTTATCCCTGAGCTGGTCTCATGGGACAGTGGCCACCCCCAGCATTTTCTTCTCCCGTCAGGTCACAGGAGCACAAGAAATCAAGTCAACTGACACTCACATACCCAAGGCTTCCACTCGGGTCACGTCTGCCGACTCTCTGTTGGCCGGGGCAAGCCACACGGCCGAGCCCCACGTCGGGGGACAGGGATGGTGCGCCCCACAGTGCAGGCAGGGGCAGAGCCTGCCTGCTGCCAGCGGTCCCAGCTGCCCACCTTCCTCCAGGCAGGACCTGCGGCTTCAGGGAAATAAAACCGCCAGGCTGGGGAGGCGGGGCAGCCCAAGCGCGACCCAGGCCCTGCATTCCGAAGGAAAACAGAAAGCGGGGAGAGGGACCTTGAAAGCACTTTCCTTTTCATGGGCAGGGGGTCAGAAAAACAAAGGAACTGGAGGTGGCACTCAGCCCCCAAGGCCTGGGCTCCGCGGCCGACCCTGTCCCTGGGGCCAGCTGTCCCATTTCTCTGCCACTGTGCCTCTACCTTCCTGCCCAGGACCGCAGAGACTCGTGCCGCCCACATCTATTATCGATATCTGGTTGAATCCAACTGGGGGACGGGAAAGGAGAGACGAAGAACGTGCCGTGAAAATAGTAAGCCGGGTCTGGCTGCAACGGGTCAGCCCCCGACCGTGAGCTGGGCAGGGCTCCCAGGCCAGGAGCTGACACCCAGGGACTTGTGTCTTGGGAATCAGTGGAGCAGGCGCAACGTCATCACCCTGTGGTGTGACATTGAGGGCCACAGACCTCTCTCCCCAAACCTCACGCACCTGACTCAGGCCCTTGGGTTCAGTGTCGCCCTCTTCAGGTAGGCTCCGGAATTGCACCCCGCATCCCACCCGCATCCCACCCCGACCCCTCCTCTTCAAGTAAAAAGAGCACTTCCTAGTTTGCAGTTTTCTGTATCTACCATCCCAGATTTCTCACTGGTTGGATTCGCCAGGTACACATCACGTGCCGACTACGTACCAGACACCTCGATGTGCACCGAGATACCACAGTGAACCGGAAAGACCCGGACCCGGCCTAGCCTCTGAGAGCCCACTGTCTGGGGCGGGGCATAGACACGTAACAAGCCTATGACCACACCTGCCATCGACGCTGTGCCAGGACGCACCGGCTGCCATGGGTCATCACAGTGGGCCTCCTGGAGGAGGCGACATCTAGCTGAGACCCCAGTAATGACTGGGTGTCAGCCAGGTGAAGGGACTGGAGGAGGTCAGAGGGGAGAGGGAGTCCGTGGAGCGTTGCAGGCAGACGGGACAACTGCGGCTGCAGGGTCAGCGAGACCAGGGTGTGGCGCACAGTGAGCACCCTGCAAGTGCCAGCTGTCTTCACCCCGTGTTTACACCCGAAAACCCTCCAACTTCCCAGCTGCCCTTTGCGTTGGGTGGGGCAGGGACTCTCAGAGGAGGAGGACCCGCCCATGGCTACACAGCGATCTAGTGGGGGTCCGGCCTCCCCACCCCAGGGGGCTGTGCCCGGTGCAGTGGAGGGTATCGATCGCAGGGTCAGAGGGCTTGGGCAATGGTCATGGCTTTTCCACCAAACCGCTGCCTCTCCTCGAGCAGCCCGCTTCCCGTCTCTGGCCTTGGGGGCTTCACTTGGAAGGTGGAGAGTGGCCGAACGGAAGCAACAGAGTCCCTTCCAGCCCTGACGCTCAGAGACGCAAAGATTCGTTGTGAATGAGGCCAATTCTGAGGCTGCTGTGAAGAACTGAGCCAAGCCCAGCTCTCTCCTACCTGCATGGCTGGGTGGTGGCGTTTCTTCCACCAGAGGCAGGTCGGATCTCTGGAAGACACAGCGTGCCATCTTGGGGGTTGTCAGCCTGGCATATTGGAAGTAAACCACCATCAGCAAAGCACGGTGCCCATTCTAGCATCGCCCAGTATTACTGGGTGGCCCGATACGATCCCCTAACCTCCCCAAGCCTCAGTTTCCCCAGCCGTATTTGAGGAAAGTTGTTGCCACTTCTCTTCCTCCCAAGATTCTTTCAAAGGTTGGCCAGTGAGTGAGACGGCCGAAGGGCCAGCACCTCCCTGACAGACCTGGACACAAGCCCGCGAGGTCTGCTCCCTTCCTTCTGCCACTGCAGGCCTGGGCTCTGTCCCCTCGACTGCTCAGGGGACACGTCCATTGGCAGCTTCACGGACAGAACAGCCAAGCCAGAGCCATCTGCTCCAGCGGCCTTGGGGCAGTAGAGGGCAGGAAAAGGGCATCTCACTCAAGGTCTACACTAGAAAGAGGTGGAGGCCACAGCTACCCCTGGTGTAGAGAGGCCCTGGAGACCCGACTGGCCGTCCCTCTGCTGTCCCCCACCACCAGGGCCTTTGAGCACCCCAAAGTCACTACAACACCTGGCACATCTGGTTGAAAAGAGTCAGCCTGCCTTCCAGATGTGATGACCGTCCGCCACTGGACATCTGGCCCTCTGACGCTCCCGGCAGCGAGGAGGGATAAAACAGCTCACTTCCCCAGCACTTCTTCATCCAGATGTGCGGCAGTCTACGCAGAGCACACATCTGGGGAACCAAGAGCAACTTCTCCCATTGAAGTTGATGAACAAAAACGCAGAGCCCAGATACGGGGGATGGAAGCCACCGGCTGCCTCGTCCCGATAAGCCGCGAACCACTCGCTGTCTCCCCCTTCCCCAGCCCCTCTCCCATTCTCTGCGGCCTCACCCCTGCCACTGCCAACTCCTCCGTGCCGGGGGTGCTCAAGAAATGTCAGGGGGGAAACAAGAAAGGGAAAAAGAAAAGCGCAGGACTTTTTGATGCCTGCTAACATACATTCACATGGTACACTTTGTTTTCTTTTGGTGGATGGAGGAATTTGGCAGCTCAGCCTAGGAGCGAAATCATTTTTTACAGGAATTAACATTTTCTAGTTAGCCAAGGAGCAGGCACTGTGTTACCATCTCTAAAGCTTTATCTCATTTCTTCCTCAGGGTTGCACTATTAAGTTGGTACTATTAGAAGCAGCCTTTACAGGGGAGGAAATGGAGGCGCAGAGAGGTTAAGCTATTTGCCCAAGGTCACACAGCCATGGAGGCCTGGACACAGTCTTCCAAGACAAGATTGACTTCAGGGCCTGGGTGCTACTGCCCCACAGCATGGAGTTCCTGCCAAATGGGTCAGTCTGGAAGGGAATGGTTATTTACACAAGCACATGCTGTCAGAGATCCCCTAATAGCATGCTAGAGCACGGCTCCGTCTTGCAAATGAGCTGCATGGGTCTGCGATTACGACGAGGCAAATGAAGTGGGGCCTTGCAGGGTCAGAGCTTGTCTTTATTTAAAATTTTAATATTTTGCTCATCCTAGGTTCTTGGCACCAAATCGATATTTTAAAATATTGCATTAAAATATGATTTGCCTTCATGACTGAGTTTTTGGAGACCCCTTAAAATTTGCCCCTGAGGGACCACCCTGCACTCTGGCCCCGGCCTGGGCCACAGAGCCCTGACTTTGTGTCCACTCTGGCTCAAGGGCAGCAATGATGTAGAAACAGTCAACCCCTGTCTTTAGGGAATTCGCAGGGTCTTGGGGAAATAAGACTTCTACAAGCTCCATACTGGGGGAGTACAACAGCAAGCACCGGCAGGCGGCAAGCAGCGCACAGCAGCTTTGAATGCAGACATTGTCACGTCGGAGCACCTGGCTCTGAATCCCGCCTCTGCAGCTTACCAGCTGGGGAAGCCTGGGCGAGTTACTTACCTGCCCTGGGCCTCAGCTTCCTAATCTTTAGAATGGGACCAACGATGGTACCTAGCTCCCCGGATGGGCATGCACAGCATTTAGAACACTCCAGGAAAGCACCCTCTCCATGTGTTAGCTGCTATTATTAATGTACTTATAATTATTACGTTAAAACCGTGAGCACCTGGGGTATTTGGGGACAGGCGGGCTGGAGGGGCTGAGGCAGCCTGCTGGTGCTGCATGGCGGACGCAGAACTTCAGGCGGAGCCTGAGCAGAACAGGTGCAAAGGGAGGCGGCGTGTTCTGTGGAAGGATACTGCAGCCTCCTTGTGAAATCTGAGGCTTCTAAAAAATTAGCTAATTTTTAATTGTGGGAAAATATACATGCATAAAATTGACCATTTTAGCCATTTTTAGTTCGGTGGCGTTAAGGACATTCACGTTTGTTGTCTTGCCATCACCACCATCCGTCTCCAGAACTTCCTGATCCCGCCACACCCAAACTGTGTGCCCGTTAAACAACCACTCCCCATCCTCCCCTCCCCCGGCCCCCGGCAACCACCATTCTGCTTCCTACGTCTGAACTGCACCACCTGAGATGAGTGGAGCCACACAGCATTCACCCCTTTGTGGCCGGCTTGTTTCATAGCACAACGACTTCAAGCTCCACCCGTGTTGTAGCATGTGTCAGGACACAGCCTGGTACCTTTGCAAGTCTTGGGAACTACCCGAAAATGGATGGATGGATGGACGGATGGATGTCAGTGCCAGCATTCAGGCGGGTGGGTTGAAAGCACGGGTGAGAAGGGTACAGTCCCACCCGGAGTGGCTCACCACCTAGGCAAGGACCCATGAGGACAAGCACCCCCAGGCACTGTCTCAGAGTCCACACTGGACACAGAGGTGCAGGGAATGACGATGCCAGCGGAGACATCACTGAGTCCCCAGCTCCCCCCTGCCACGTGGCAGCCCCTACCTTCATCCATCCAGTGGCCGTCCTGGAGGTGAGAAGAGTCGGGCACTTGGCACAGATGGCGGGGCGCGTGCAGAGGTCCAGAGGCAGGGAAGCAGGACAGAGAGTCAGCACTTATTTAAACAAGTAACCCTGGGCCTCTGGAATGAGGAGGACCTGGGTTCCAATCCAGGAAGTCTGAGCTATTAGCTGTGCGATGCCAGGCAAGTTGCTTCCCCTCTCTGAGCCTCAGTTTCCTGAACTGTGAAATGGAGGTCGTGACAGCATCTACCCCCGGATGTTGCTCCGAGGCTCCGATAAGACCATGAAGGTAAAGCATGAAGCCCGGGGTGAGCGCTCAAGAAACACGTCGTCTTGTTAGCTCCCACCCTCGAGCCCCGTCCCTCCTGGGGGGTGGCTGGGGCCAGTCGGGGAAGGGCCTCGTTGCGCAGGAGAGAGAAGCAAACCCCCGGGCAGCCGTGCAGGTGGCTCCCGGGTACCCACTTCCAGCTCCCTCCCGGGCCACCTCCCCCGCTGCTGTCGGGGGCTGCCCTCCCCCTCCCCCTTATTACCGTCCGACGTGCACCTGCCACCACTTTATTCATGAAGATTCGCATTGATTTTGCCATAAACCCTTATGAATTTGGCTTGTGGAAAAAATAACATTGATCCCCCCGCCCGTAATTTGTCTCTGAGCTGCGGGGCCCACCGCTAATGGTTTGCCCAAAGATTTATGCTGGCAAGCAGGGGACGTGGCTCCAGCCACCCACTGCATGCCACCACCCTCATTCTCAGGATGGTCTTGGTTTTTGTCCCTTCAGTTGAACATGGGCAGGTTCAGTGACTACGGACTGTGGTCCCATCCAGGTGTCACCCACTCACTGCAGGGGAAGGAAGGAGAGAAGAGGGTGGGAAGGAGGGAAGTTGGAGGTGAGGGAAAGAGGTCTCCTGTCGAGGAAAAGAAGGAAGGAAATGCACTCGCCGCACGTCGTCCACGCGCCAGGCACTCGGAACTCACCTTTCCTCGTGTGAACCTCATAATGATAAAATCAGGTCATTAGCTGCCTTTACAAGAAAACTGAGGCTTGGAGAGGTTGGACGCTCGAGCTTCCTGCAATATGCAAGGAGCGGAGTCAGTGGGACAGCCCGGCTGTGGGCGCCCGTGTGGCCAAGATGTCCTTTCCTCCCCCAGGCAGGGGCGAATGACATTTCCCAGCCTCCTTTGCAGTTACTTTGTGACTTTGATGACTTCTGGCTGGTGGGACGTGAGCAGAGGTGACACCACTGCCAGGCCTGGCCCTGAGAAACATCCTCCGTCTCTCCGTTCCCCTGCTCGGAGACCTTGGGTGGTGTCATTAGAAGGTGGAGAAGAGTCACGCAGCTGGCATGGGATCGGTACGAGTGAGAAAGAAACAACCGTTGTACAAAGCTACTGAGATGTCAGAGCTGACAGCTCACACTGGTTACCCTAACACCATAGCTGGCATTTATTGAGCACTTACTATGTGCCAGGCACCGTACTAGGCATTTCATGTTATTTCCTCATTTAAACAGCCCCACGAGGTAGGTACTGCCTTTGGCAGATGAGGGGCCTGGGCCAACGGAATGAAATTTCCTCCCCAGGGTCACATGGGCATAGGTGGCACGACCAGGCTTCACGCCAGGTAGTGCGAGGCTTGCACCTGGGTTCTCCTTTCCCTTTGTCTCGCCAGAACATCCTCCATGGCCCTGGGAGGAGGCAGAGTGCGTGGGGGTTGGCAGTGGGGAGCAAGTCCGACAGGTTCCACTAGCTCGGGTCCCGGTCCCTCACTTTCGTACACTTCCTGTTCACAAGCGTCATTTCTTTTCATTATACTTGGTCCTGGAAGCTATGCAAAAAGGAGTCGATGACAGGGAGAAACCCTGTGGTGAGTCCTGCAATGCGGGTGATCGCTCCCTAATTCATCTGCGTGGAACTGTGTGTTCTATGGCTGGTCACTGCCCCTCTCTGGTCCTCCATTTCCCCACATGCGAAATGAGGAGGAGGCGTGAGCCAGCCAAGCTGTGCCCAGCTCCAGCACGCCAGGGCAGAAATGCACATTTCCGAGAGTGGCTGGAGGCGGCCTGGGTACACTGTCGGCCCGCGCCAGAAAGAAGCATGCTCTCGCCCAGGGCGATCAGCTTGTCCCAGAGAAACGTGTGGTTTCTTTGGCAATATAATTGCCTCGAGAACGGTACAGGCGTTCATTTTGCTCCTACTCAGTTCCAGGTACAAATAACAACCGTGGAGATCTCTTCTAGACAGTTTCTGTGTTTGAAAACGCTTGCCCTCACTTCCTAGCGTGTTCTCCCTGCCCGCCCCTGGGGCCGCGTGGGGCGGGGTGGGAAGGCCACGCACTGAGCTGACCCTGGGGGCTGGATGTCGTCCGTGGTTGGACTTGAGGTGCCTGAGAAAAGATTGTGCTTCATTCTTCTCTCCTACCCCGTTAAGGCGCCCAGATCGTCTTTATAACCAGCCTAACACCTCCTCTGCCGCAGGACTTTGCTGAACAGGAAAGAAGAAGCCAAAACCCGGAACATTCTGAGATTTCCGGCAGCCCCACGGGAGTCACGAGTGCTGTTGGCACACGATCTGCTTCCCGGGTTGCGTGGGCAACGGCAGACGTTTTGCCGGGTGGTACCCGGGGCCGTCTCCCTGGCCTGCAATACCCGCGTCCTCACTGGCTGCTCCCTGACCGCTGATCCAAACCCTCATCGCGGGAGCCTTCTTATGGCCACAGCCCGCTCTGGTCCCAAAGGCAGTTTGAGTTAAGACTCAGTGGCTGTGACAAAAACCAGAACGGCAAGACCGAAGTTTCTCTCTCATCTAACCGCTGATCGGGGGCCGGAAAGGTGGCTTCCCGTGTCGGGGACAGGCCTCCTTCCACGTTACCCTGTGCTGTCGTCAGGGTGCAGCGTCCACGTCACGGCCGCGCTCTCACCGCAGGCAGGGTGGGTGGAGGGTATTTTCCTTGTCTTTTAAGGGCGTGACCTGGAAGTTGCTTCCAGAACCTCCTCTTAAATCTTATTGGTTAAAACATAATCACGTGGCCATCTCTAGTGACACAGGAGTATGGGAAACATAGTCTTTAGCAGGTGGCCCTGTGTCGGCTAAAATGCAGCAAATTCTGTTACTAAAAGGAAAGGGAAGGAGCAAATGTTGGAGACACATGTCTGCAACGCAGCGTCGCAGAGGCAGGACGATGGAAGTTCACAGTAGTTGAATAAGTTATCTAAGGTTGCCGGGTAACAGCAGTGATGGAACCGGACCCGAAACCCGGCAGTCTGAGCCCGGAGTCCACGCTACAAACCCGTCTGCCCCCCTAACACAAGCACTGCTCCCAAAACAGTGCTCAAAGATAACAGGAGTTCAGCAAATGTTATTCTATTTTCCCTTCACCCTGACTGCTGGAGAGCCGGGTCCTGAAAAAATAGGCCGCCACTACCCCCACCCAGACCAGGTAAGTTTTGAAAAGATAGTGTTGAAGGTAAGGATTGCAGGAACGTGGTGGGAGGGGTTAGCAAGTGACATCGTGGGGCTTTGGGTCTCTTGGGAAAGTAGTATCCAGCTGTGTTTCTTAGTGTGTTCCGTAAAGCATCCATGTGACTTAATTAGAGCAGCGGGGAAGCCCAGGGACCTGCACTGATTTTTATGCATGCCAAAGTTTGACAACCACTGGCTTGGAGTTTTTGCAGGGGACCTGGGACATGGTTACCTGTAGCCAGGTGGCGACCAGTCGGGTAAATATAGTACTGGACTTCCGAACCAGAAGAACCCGGGTTCAAACTCAAGCTCTCCCCACTGCCAGCCTTGTGAGTTTGTACAAATCACTTCGCCTTTAGGGTCCTCAGTTCGCGCATCAGTAAATTGAGTTGAAAACGCCTGCCTCGCAGATTGTTCATTCATCCAGCAAATGCGTGTTGCCTGCCCGCTCCGTGCCAAGCACTGTCATTAGCAATAAGCAGAACAAGTCTATGCTTGCCCCTCATGGAGCTTGTGTTGTAGTGGAGAGACAGGACGTAGACAAAAAAGACAAGTAAAACGTACTACGGTATTTTAGGCGGTGGGGTTACAGAGAAAATGAAGCCAGGGAAAGAGATAGAAACTGGTAGGATGTGATTTTAGACCAGGCATCCAAGGAAGGCCTCCCGGAGGAGGTGGTAATCAGTGAGTCATGCAGGTAATCTGGAGCAGAAGGCTTCCCAGAGAGGAGCTGCACACTCTGGGCAGGGCCCAAACAGCAGCCGGACAGGCGTGGC
Organism: Indri indri; assembly: GCA_004363605.1. NCBI lineage: Eukaryota > Metazoa > Chordata > Mammalia > Primates > Indriidae > Indri > Indri indri. Next base: position 11,133 of record RJWJ010035131.1, read on the forward strand.
CAGAGAGGACAGAGCCGGGGAGATGGGCAGGTGCGAGGGGACAGATGGCAAAGGCGCCGGGTGCTGCGCTGAAACGGGAGCCGTCGGACGTGAATGGACTTGCACGTGAGCAGAACCTCGGACTGACATGCAGAGAACGGGGCAGTGGGGACGTGGGGCCCGTCAGAAGGCGGTTGTGGGCGCCAGGGGAGAGAGACCCCAGCTGAGAAGGCGAATGACAGGATGACGCACTGACCGGCCCCCACGCTGCTCCAGCTTCCGGGGCTGACCGTGACCCCCAAAGCCTCATGGAAAAGAGGAGGGTGTCGAGATGCTCCTGCTCGCAGGGGCGCTTCTGGATTATTCTGGGAGGGCTGCTCCAGAAGCTTTGGCCTGCCAGCCTCCGACCTGCTGCCGCGGGAACCGGGCCTGGCTGCGAGTACTGGGACGGGGAGCTGGAGCAGCCATGCCTCCCACGCCCCTGGAGACATCCTCTCCCTGGAGCTCCTGCAGCGACACAAGCCCAGGAAATCAGCAGGAGCGCCAGGCGTGGTCCCCGCGAGGCACGCTAGCCCCGATCCCAGCAGGGGTTGGAGCTCACGTGACCAAACGCGTCTTGGCTTCTTTGGGGGATCTATGATATGTGTCTCTCTGCTTTGTCCTCCTGTAGCCCCGACTCTCTGCAGACACGCCCCCCAGTGCCAAGAGGGGAGGAGGGGAGGGGACCGGACTGCTGGCTGTGTACCTGCCCGAGCACCTGTGTGGTGCTTTCTGAGTGTGCGATGCTGCTTAGAGTACCTGTGCGACGTGAGCGGGTGGAGGGGAGCTCGCCTCTTCCATTCCCTGGCTCACCTGCACGTATGCCTGGCTGCACGTAAGTGTCCAGTTCTCTCCGTTTGTATGTTTAGGTGTATAGGCATATATGTGCGCATACTTACACGTGGGTCTTTGCACACATGCGTGTCTGCCTGTGCATCTCTGTGTGTCTATATTTATGTATGCATGTGGTGCTTCTAAGGCATGCCTTGGTGTGTCTGTGTGCCCGTGTGTGTGTGTTCCTGGGGGTGCATTCACACCTCTGATTCTAGAGAAATCCAAGGATGTGCATGTGTGCCCACACTTCCATGCCTAGTTCTTCCCTCCTGCGGTGCAGCAATCTTGCCAGTCTCCTCGGTGGCTCTGAGAGCCCCCTGTCCCCGGGAGGCATGAGGCTGGGTGAACGGCTGAGGCAGATGGATTCTCGGAACAATATGATTTTTTTCCTACGTGGTGTCGCGCCTGTGAGGACCAGGGTCAGAGCCGGTTCATAGAGCGGCGTCTCCATGCTGAGCTGAGGAAGATGAGGAAGAGGACGGCAGACAGTGCAGGTGGGGGGAGAAGGACAGGAGGCAGAGTGCAGAAACGGCAGAGAGAAGGTAGCCGACCGAATAAGGAATGGCTGAGCAACACGCCCCCAAACCGACCAGTTGAAAAGTGGAAAAATCCCACCAAATTGGGCGACAGGCGCTTCACAGAACGTCCATCCGCTCCTTCCTTCGCCCTCTTATTTTTCGACTGGAATACGTTAATGTCGCTGTGCCTGACACCACCCGGTCTGGCCGTTTCCGTTCTGCCTCCTTTGCAGCGTTGACGAGGTGCCCACGGAATGCTGGGAGACCCCCCAGGGACGAGTTGGTTGGTTTTGCTTCTAGCTTCCTCTTCTGACCCAGTGTAAGACAAGGACCCCTGGCCTTTAATGTAAAAACGTAGTTGACTCTTGTCCGACATTCTGCGGCAAGCCTGTTGCCCTCCCCAAGTTTTGTGAGCACTTCTAGGGGAGCAGGTGCGCGTGGTCACTTCGAGCACAGAGATCTTTGCCATCATCTCCTGAAGCTGCCCTGGTCCACTGCAGAGCTCTGCCCATTTTCCTGACTTCCTCCAAAACCACGACACGGGGCATTGCATGCAGCAGGCATGACACCACGTGTGGAGTGTCGGAGAGAAGGTTACTGCACCACAGGCGAGCTTGACGTGGAACTTCCAACATCGTTTGTGTGAAGACTTCTCCACGGACTTTGGCCCCATGGGCCGTGCCGTCCGCTCTGCCGTCTTTCTCTGCCGCCTCTCACCTGGGAGGTGGGCGAACGGGACGGCTCCTGTGGTCCCTCCCGGCTCTGGAATTCGACGGGGCTCAGTCCGAGGTGATCTGCCAGCGCTGGCTGCTGGAAAGAGCACCGTGCGAAGACTGACACCAGCTCATTATGGTTTCGTTCCCTCCCATTCGCATCCACCTACACATCCCCTCAGCCTCAGTTCCCACCCCGCTGCACAGGCAGCCCCTCTGATGGGTTTTCTGTGCATCCCTCTGTTTGTGTGTCTTTTTGTGACATGCACATTGCTGCTTTGCGTGTGTGCATTTCAGTGTACTTCAATGGCGTTTCCATTCTGTCACCGGGTTTTTGCAATTGGCCCCTACTGCTGTGGGCGCGTCCGGTGTGTTGCTTCTCACTGCTCTCGGCCTCCTGATGGACACGTTCTCCCTCCGTCTGCCCAGCTACCCTGTGGAAACTAACATTTTCAACACCCATCGTGTGTTGGACGCTGCCCAATAAGGCTCAAACTTGGATTACCAGACTTAATCCTTCCAGCAACCCCTGCAATAGGCTCTATTGTTATCCCCATTTGACGGAGGAGAAAACTGAGGCAAGAGAGGTTAAGCGACTTTCCCAAGATACCTGACTTAAGAAAGGGCAGAGCAGGTATTTGAATGTAGACTCGTTTGATTCCAATGTCCTCTCTTTTAATCACTGTGCCCAATAGGCCCCTCTGGGCCCCTTTCAAACTCCACATTCTAGAAATGGTTGTGCTTAGTAATAAGAATCAAGTGATAATAATAACTATTATCTGTTGCATGCCTACTATGTGCCAGAGTCTTTACATGATACACAGCTGCCACATACAGTTGCACAGGCAGCATACTGCACAACTTCAGGAAGCATCATCTACCTAGAGTACAATATAAATAACACTCCCTGGGGATGTGCAGCAGGGTGACAACAATCCTATAAGGCTGGAATTGTTACATCTTATTTACAGCCAAGAAAAGTGAGTCTCCGAGTGAGACAGCTCAACAGCACAGTCAGTGTGTGGCAGGGGGCAGATCGGACCATGCCTGGCTGTAGAGTCCTTGAGACATTTAGACTCTTCCTCAGCCTACTGCTGGGAAACAGGCTGCCCATGACACATGGTCACTTACGCCACGAGTGTGCTCTGAGTTTACCAGGGGACTGCTGCCCACGTGGAGATGCTGACAGACAAGGTGACTGCAAGGGACGGCATTGAGCAGGACATTCCTGCCATCCAGATGCTGTGGTGCTGGGCATGCATCCTCCTCGCCACCTTATCAGCCTGAGCCGGGGGCTCCTGCGTCCCTCACCCCGCTGCATCATGGGCTCGGTTACCATCCACCTGCCAGGTTGCCAAACTCATTATGGCGGAAGTCTGCAGAGAGCGGCAATAATTCGAGGAGAGGAGCCCTGGAGAGATCTCTAGGTTTGGTTCACGGCATTAAGACAGCTTCAGAGAAAAGCCTTCACTGCAGACAGAAGAATATTATTCCAGAGCTATTCCCCTGGCCCATTACAGAAAAATAATAAAGCTTTAATTTCTATATATTTCTCATTCTTAGCACACGTGTATTTCAAGTGTATTTGACAGCATATAAAATTGAGGTGAAATATTGCAAAATTGGCCAATTCTTGTACATTTTAAATGTATTTCCTTTATTTGTTACACTTATTTTACATATCTACACAATCCGTCTTTGGAACTAGAGAGGTAAAAAGTGATGAATCGATACTGAGGTTTTCCACGGCAAAGAGGCCCACGTTGGATGTGAAATTTCCTCCGTGCCGGCGGAGAAAAATGGCCGCTTCCCTTCCCCTTCCCGGCAGTTCCACCTCCCAGGGGCAGGAGTCGGCCGTCGCCACTCTCAGGAAGACCCCTTCCCTTCCCATCTTGGGTGCCAGCTTTCTCTGAGGACACCGGAAAGTTTTATTGGTCTGAGCCGGAAATCTAATTAGTAGAACTAATCTCCTTATGTTGGGATTCCCCTCCTGAGGTTCAAGGGTGGACTTTAGGAGTCGTCCTAAAATTATGTATATAATTTTTAGGATTTATACATTTTCGTGTGGCTGCAAAAGAAGGTAAAGACATCTACTAGGGGTCCGGGGTGGGCTCTGTCTTACCGAAGAAGAGGGCCTGCCTCTGGCTGGTTCTTCCTGGCCCCCACCTCCACCCACCCTGGCAGAGAGAGCTGGGTGGTGGATGGAGCTGGGGCCCTAGCCGCGTCTGCACAGCCTCTTACCTGCATCTTTGAGTTACTCTCAGGGAAAAGCTGTCTGGAGTGTGGGTGTGGATGAATCTCCCCACCGGCCACTTGGCAACCCTCCCCACAGATGGCCACAAAGCAAGAGGACTCGGGATCCTTATTCACATCTGATCGGGTGCAGCAGGGACAGGATGGAGTGGCCATTCCTTGGGGCCCGGGCGACAGGACGGAGTGTCTGCAGCTCAGCACTAAAGGTCCTGAGGTAGGAGGCAGCGTACTTGTCCCATCACCGTATTCTCCCACGAAGACGCTCATGAGTCAGTGTCTCGCACGCAGGCCCGTGATGGGCAAGGCTCCTCCTCATACTCCATCCTGGGATGACCCTTCATCCTTTAAATGTTGTAAGGCAGTTGGGGACCCACCATCAGGCAGTGGTTTGGGCTTGCAGAAAGCCAATCGCATCTTTCCCTGGGTGCTCAGCCTGGGTACGGTTCCCTCTCAGGCCTGAGGCAGAATTCACTCCGCCTGGTTCGCTTCCCCATGCTTGGCTGCGCCCATGCCCAGAATGGCGCATTGACCCATTACTCGTGCACACTCCCCCCGCAGGGCTGGGGCTATATTTTATTCATTTCCGCACTGTCTGTGCCTGGCGTAGCACATACAAGGTCTTAAGAAGACTGTTGGATGGAATGTTTGGATGGAGGGATGGATGGATTATGGTTGGATGCACGGATACATGGATGAAATGAATTTCTTGCAAGCAGTTTCCTACAGGCTTCTACACATGGAACCTGGGCCTGTGAAACAGTCCTATCCTTTGTGTCACCCTCCCCAGCAAGGGGAGACCATCCATAAAAGCCTCATTAATATCTCAAACAATGGAGAGACCCGATCAACCACATCCCTCCCCCCATTAAGGACGAACGCCCCTCGGGGGAGTGAGGGGCTGATGCATCTCTCCCCGTGGCTCCGCTACAGCTGCTAACCACCAGGGAGCCCATTACAGAACAGGAAAAGCTATTGATTTCTGATGAAAGATGCCTGGGGTACAGGGGCAGCCACTTCCTGGGCCCGGCAGAGGAGGGACCGGGGCAAGACCCTTCTCCTCACTGTCACCAGCTAGAATCCAGATGGCCCTGCGTGCCCAGGATGAGGTGGGTCCACGGGTTGGCTGAGCTGGAAGGACCATCCCAGGAACCTCCTCATTTCGCAGATGACAAAACAGGTCCAGAGAGATTGAGCAACTTACCCAAAGCTACGCTGTTGTAAATGGTCCTGCCTCTCCACGCATCCCGGCATCCATGCGCTTTGCAACGGGACTTTGCAGCTCCACCCACCACGTGGAGGCTCCTGCTTCCCTACCCTTGAATCTGGGCTTGGCCACAACCCTTGTCTGAGCAGTCGTGGTGGAAACACCTCTAT
>RJWJ010035132.1:0-16860 GCA_004363605.1 Indri indri
TTTTTTTTTTTTGAGCCACTAAGTTTGTGGTAATTTGTTATAGCAACCCTACAAAACCAGTACTAATATTGTCCTCCGACTGTCACTTAACCCCTTCGTCTCGGTTTCCTCATCTATTAAAATAAACCGTCAACAGGTGATCAGGCAATTGCAAACTGTGTTCAGAGAAACTCTAGTGTTTCAAGAGGCCACAGGTAAAAAGTTTACTTTTCAATAATGATAAAGATTTAAATTGCCTTTTTTAGACATTGGGGTGCAGCATGATATTTTGTGTCACTAGGAACCTACCAGAAAGGAAAAAAAAAAACAGGCTGGAAACACATCACTGGACTCCATAGATAATCTTTCAGGTCTGTTGAGGTTGTAAAGGTTGATTCTTTGAGACCGTGTTCCATCAGGGAGGAACTAGATTTTGTCGTTGAGACAAAACTCAACAGCAGAATCAAGAAGCCAGCGCCAGGTGGGGACAGCAGGAGAGAGAATCAGGATAACACTAGGTCTCTGGCTCCGAGCTGCACTCCAAGATTGAGGGTCTCGGCTGGGCTTATCATTGGAAGAAAGGAAAAGAGAAAAGTTGGATGTTGACCGGGAAGTGATTATCTGGAATGGGGCTGAGGGCTTTTGAAACCTTTCAGACAACCTCAGGACAGATCCGGGATTTCTGCTGCGAGCTGAATGCAACCAGCTTTCTCGCCCAATCTTCCTGCCCTCTTATAGCCCCAGATAAACTGCTTTGCATCTGGAGGAAAAGGCTGGTTCTGGAAGGAGAGTTCTTAAAGGCTGAGCTGAAGAAGACTTGGTCAGCCAATGATCAAAAAAAAATTTGCTATGTGGATAAAGAAGTTGTTTGTGCTGGGTGCGGGACAGTGGTTTTCAGAGCCTGAGATCTCAGCCGCAGTGCTGCTCGTGGTGCGTGTGGGTCTTTTATTGGAGCTGCTGTTTCAGAGCAGCCTTGTATCAGACCTGACACATCCATGCGCGCAGCGCCTGCCGTGCCAAAGCAAAGCACTTCCGTGTCTGCCACAAGCGTTCAGCTCTGTAAACGGACATGTTACAATGTGTCCATTTACACCGACAGCTATTATTTTCCTGTTGTTAACGTTCTTCTTTAAAACTCTCTCTATAACCAGTCCCCAGGCACAAGTGCGCAATTCTAAATTACTTCTAAATGCTGACGATCAGTTCTTGGGTACTGTGTCTGCCAGGGAAACTACCTAGCCAGACAAATAAGCACCCAGTGGAAAGGGTTTGTTTTACACAGTACAGAGTCCAGCAGCGGTTCTAGGATTTTCCAGCTAATGAGCATTCTATTCTGAAGGTTGCATTTCTTTTTCTGCTCATAGGGACACCACCATTTCTTGGGCTCAGGGAGGGGGTATTTGTGTGAGATTCTTACTAAAGCCTATAATTTACCCCAAAATGGAGTAAAATTTACTCCCTGCCCACACACACCATATAAACAGAACCTGTCTCAAGAAAGGAGTAGAATCTCAGAGAACTCCTTCTTAGTAGGTAGTAAGTTCTCATAGAGCCCTGAGTATGTACAGACACAGTTCTTAATAATTTCTACCTATTATCTCAATGGTTAATATCACCAGTTTACAGACAATACAAGTGAGGCACAGAAAAGTGAAGTGATTTACCCAGGGTCACATAGTTAATAAGTGGCAGAGCTGGGATTTGAACTCAGAGAGTTTAAATCTATAACCTGTGTCCTGAGGGACTATGCTGTGCTGCCTAGGCATAGAAAGGTATTCAATGAAAATCAAAAACTGTAGACCAAATCCCACCTCTAGACATGTTTTATTTCCTCTTTATGAGATTTCGAAAATCAGTAAATTTTACCTGAACATCTGGATTTCCAGGTTCTCCAGAGAAATCAGATGTGTTAATACTGGACGCCCGGTACTGCACGGCAACAGCAGGCTGAGGCGAATTGCAGCTTCCCTCTTAGACATAGTGCGTGTCCTCCTGTCCCCGCAGGCCCGCTTCATTCGTTCTGCAAGCTTCTAGAGAGTCCTGTCACTATGTAGAACCAACTTAAAGGAAGAGTTACCAGTCTACCTCTTACCCTAGAAAGACCCCAGTCTCCAATAGAATAGCTGGGCTGTTCTCTTTGTGTCTTGCTAGCTGGTGACCTTAGGCATGACACGCTGCCTCTCCTCCCTAAGCCTTCATTTTTCATAAAACAAAGATGATTAACCTTTAAGCCGTAATTTTTGATGTGAAAGTTAAATGAGATGATAAATGGAAAGGACTTAGGATAGAGCTTTGCACAAAATATATGTTCAATAAATGCAATGTTACTATACTGTTCCCCATCCTCACACATCCTTCCACCATCATTGATGCAAAAGGAAATGATCTCACGGTTGGGCTATTGGCTTGTGGGGTTGGAGGAGAGGGAGAGAGTTTTCGGGTTTGGTTTTGTGGACTTGGGATTTTCTCTGATCTGGTATGTTCAACATAAACACTTCGATAGGGGATTGTAAACTCAGATATTGAATTAATTGACAAATGGCAGTTGGGTTCAGCCTGAGTTGCTGTGCAGGGAGTAAGTGTGGCTAACTGGAGAGAATGCGCTCCATCTGAACATCACTGCCGGTCGGTTTTAGCAAATGTATACATAGGCCCAGCTTTCACAAATTTTTTTCATGTTTCTGAAAGAAACAAGACCTTTAAATTTTTACGTGAAATCATCTGATTTTGAGATGCTGGCACCTAATGCAAAATCTTTTTGGACATTGATTGGTCCACACTGTGTGGGCCAAATCAAATTATCTGTGTGTCAGATTCAACCACAGGCCTTTGTCATAAACCGTGCTTCCCATTTCCTGGGGTGAGCCCGCCGTCATAGGCCAAGGAAGGGAATGGAACATTCCAGTGGTTTGCCCTGCAGCCCCAGGTGTCAGTAATCTCATCCTGTTGGCAAGTAGTAATGCCATAATCCCTTAAACCAGTTAAAATCCACCTGCTTCTGAAGGCCTTGCAAGAGCGACTCCGATGTGGCGATCAAGAAGACTGGGGAGAGATAACTTAGAAAGTAGACCCTCCTGAAACCAATTCACGTGGACCATTGCTAATCGCACTAAGCAGAGCACGGACTCTGGACTTGAACTTCCCTTTCCACCACAACCCAGAGTATTTTGAGGCTGAACGCTCTGCCAGGAATTGGGTTGCTCCATCAGGGTATGGTCCTGGCCCACTCCTGAAGTGGGTGACTTTGCCCTACTTCTTTCAAAGTCACACGCCACTAGTCATTCTCACTGAAGCATCTCGAAGCCTCCCCGATACTGAGGGACCCGCACATTCTTTAGCTCTACTCATCATTATTTATTTAGGCAGATCGTTCACTCAATACACGCACATCTGTCTCTGCCTCTCTTGTCACCAGCATCATCTCGGCTCCGTCATTGTCTGCCTGTTCTTTGAGAACTGAGCAGTGTCAACGACTCACCAGTCCTGTGGTTCCCTCCCTTCCTCTATCCCTGGCCCACCCTGAATTTTTCCTCCATTTGTTTTTTTAAAGTCATAATTATAAAGTCATAATTGCATGGTTTCATTATAGCTATGTGCAATGTTTCCAAAATGTAGTTTGAAAACCACCTGCTCCAGAATCTCCTGAACTTTATTAAGAGTGTAGGTTCCTGGCCAGGTGCGGTGGCTCACTCCTGTAATCCCAGCACTTTGGGAGGCCAAGGTGGGAGGATCGCTTGAGGCCAGGAGTTCAAGACCAGCCCGAGCAACATAGTGAGACACTGTCGCTACAAAAAATTTAAAAATCAGCTAGGTATGGTGATGTGCACCTCTAGTGCCAGCTACTCAAGGCTGAGGCAGGGGCATCACTTGAGCTTAGGAGTTCGAAGCCGTAGTGGGCCTTGATCGTGCCACTGCTCTCCAGCCGGAGTGACAGAGTGAGACCCTGAGTGACAGGGCAAGGCCCTCAAAAAAAAAAAGAGCGCAAGTTCCTGAGCCCTGTTAATGACTGAATGAATCCTAATTTCTGGTCAAGCCCCAGCAATCTGCATGTTTAACCTGTACTTCAGCTGATTCTGTAACTTTTGAAAACCACTGGCATGCTGAATAAAGGACTTGGCATGGAAAAGAGGAGAGATCTGTGTTTGAGTCTCTGCGTCCCTGCTGGTCTTAGGCAAGTTGCTAACTTCTCTAAGCTTGGTTCCTTCACGGAAACTGAAGGTAGCGCCTAAGTCAGAGCACGTTTGTAAAAGCGTTAGCACTGACACGCAGTAAGCACTCACATGTTAATCATTATATCTCATTTAATTGTTACAACAACCCAATCGGGTTGGTGAGATTATCCCACTTTTAACGATGAAGAAACTTAGATTCAGCAAGGTTAGGTAGTTTGTCCAGGGTCACACAGCAGAGCTGAAATATGAACCTACATTTATCTGACTCAAACTGTTAACGATTCTTAAAACAACGAGGGGAAATCAGTCCAGAATTAAAATGAGAGTGAAGAGGCCTGGAGGATTAAGAGGAGGGAATCCACCACGCATGCTGGGCAAGTGTCTTGTCTGGGTTGGATTTTTCCTGTGTGCTGTTTGGCATCTGGCCAAAATTGGGAGTGAGAGAGGAGCCGGTTGTGGCTGACATTGACTCCTTTGTGCCTAATACCCGAGCCTTTATTGCTCTTAATTTGTCAATCCCTTGGAATGTTGTCAGCCAGGAGGCCCCACAGCCTGACAATGGATTGGAGAAAGTGGGAGGGCCTCCTCCGGAACAAAGCCTCCTTTTCAGCTACTTGGAGGCTTTTGTTTCCGCAAAACAGTGAAGGGTGGAGGACCTCTGGTTTTCTCTGGAGCCTTTTTGGGTTTCTCCCTGTGAGCGCCCTGCAAGCGGAGGATGGAGTCAGCTAATGCTGACTCGGCCTGCACCTTGGAAACGTGACCCCGGCTAGGCTGCGAGCCGGCTGCCATCTGTCCTGGGCCAGTTTAATCCGCACGTCTTGTAGGAAGAAGGAAAAAGGCATCTAAAAAAAGAAATGCCAAGACTCACAGAGCTTCCTCAACCTTGGTTACTCTATAAAGCAGGATGATTTTTTTACCTACCCCTGGGGTGGGTGGGGAGGAGAAACTGACCTCTGTTTCTTAGGAACAAGAAAACAGTTTGAGATAAGGAATTAAAATATTGAAGAATCTAACAAATATATTAAGTTTTTTTTTTTTTAAAGCAGATTACCAAACCATACGTTCCTGTTTAATTAAAAAAAAAATTGAAAGGTATATTTAAAAGTTTGAATATAGTTTTAAATATGTTTACATTTGCATGGGGGAAAAAAGTCTGAGGGACATAAACCAAATGCTAGTGATGTGTTAACTGTAAGTGATAGGAATTTAGATGATTTGTCAATCAACTTTATTGAGGTTTAATCTACCTAACAAAACACACCCATTTTATCTATATAGCTCGGTTTATTTTGACAGCCATGTAACCTCCACCAAAATGTCCTTCCACCTCCGTTATAGTTGGTCCTCTCCCCCATGCAGAGACCTTGGCGACCACCACTCTGCTTTCTGTTACTGCAGTTTCGCCTACAGAACTATTTCATATAAATGGAATCATATAATGTGTTGCCTTGTGTCACTAGCTTCTTTTACTCAGCATAATATTTTGAAGTTCATGTTATGTCGTATCGTCTATCAGTAATTTGTTCTTTTTTAGTACTAAATAGTATTCTGTTCCGTGGACATGCTCCAGTGTGTTTACCCTTCCCCTGTTGATGGGCATTTGGGTAATATAATATTATATGTTACCCAATATATTATAATATATAATATTATATTACCCAATATATTAATATAATATAATAACCCAAGTCTGGGTTATTATAAATAAAGCTGCTATGAACATTCACTTATATGAGTCCTGGTATGGACGTGTATGTTTTTATTTCTCTTAGGTGTATACCTAAGAGTATTTTTTTTTAACTTTATTTGTTTTCTAATATTTCTACAATGAACAAACATTACTTAACGATGACAACAAAATACCAGAGTAGGGAAAACGTGTCTGTTCCATTGTTTTAGGAGCTACTGGAAGTTGGGAAACTTCATGTCGGCGATGGCTGTCTTAATTCTAGGCAGTGCATCCAACTCCTTCCCATGAAATTTAGATGTGATTAGAGAGATTTCTTGTCTTGAGTTCTTGGGAAGAATTCACAGGACAATGAATTGGCAAGGGTGTGGGGCAGTCTTTCATACTGACGGTGGGAGTGCCAATTGGTATAACCCTCTCAACAGGCAATCTGGCAACACCTACCAAAACTGAAAATACACATACTCTTCGATCTATCAATTTAACTTTTTTACTTTTTAGATACAGGGTCTCACTTTGTCACCCAGACTAGAGTGCAGTAGTGCATTAAGAGCTCATTGCAGCCTCAAACTCTTGGGCTCAAGCGCTCCTCCTGCCTCAGCCTCCCAAGTAGCTGGAACTGCAGATACATGCCACCATACCTAGCTAATTTTTTTAATTTTTTGTAGAGATAGAGTGTCACTGTGTTGCCCAGGCCGGCCTCAAACTCCTGGCCTCAAGTAGTCCTCCCACCTCAGCCTCCTGAGTTACTGGGATTTATCACTTTAACTCCTATAAATTTACTTTAAGGAAAAACTCATTCAAGTCTCCGAAGATGTGTAGATATTAGTAAGTGTCATTTGGAGAGAAAATGTCTTGGGAGCAACCTAAATGCCCATCAGTAGGACACTAATTAAATGAATCATGGTACGTTCATCCCCCGGCCATTACAGAGCAGTTTAGAGGAATGATCTCTATGATATGAAACAGCATCCAGAACTCATAAATAAGAAAACAAGGTGCAGAGTAGTCTGTACAGTTTTCTAGCATTTGCATTTTTAACGCAGTTACTTGTATTTGTTCACATTTTCTTTTATATATGTGAAATATTTGTGAACAAATTCATAGGAAACTCAAATAGCAGTTGTTTCTGGGAAGGCAGACTTCAGAACTGGGGCAATGGGGCAGGAGGGGTGTTGCTTTTCACTCTATGCTCTCTGATCTCTCTGAATTTTCTTTTATCGTGCGCATATATTTATGTATTAAAAAATTGTTGTGAGTTAATCCATCTGATCTCAGCCCAAAGAATGGGAGTATTCCCACTTCACTCAATTCTCTGGCATCGGATGCCAGGGTATGCTTTTCCAGCAAGAACTCACAGGACTCCGAGCCGGCCGTGCCCCACACTGCCTCTGTCTTGGCCACAGTTGACCCTCCATAACTGGAAACTATGATCGTTACCGTTTGCATAAGTATAGCCACAGTTGTGGCTGCTAGTTGCGAATGAGGAGTATTGTTTGTATTCTATGGGCATCTCTGATTGTGGTCTTGACCAGCCCTGAGATAGCTTTGAACAACGAATCACCAGCAGCCAACCCCATGACCTTTGGAAAATGAATTTGCCTGCCGTTGGGCTGGCCCCAGTTCTCTTGCCCAAGCGAAATGTCAATTGGATCACTGGCTGAATATCGCTTTTGTCTACTCAGGTGTATTTAGCTCACAAAGCCATAAATGTCTACTTGCTTCCTTCTCAAAAGAGACTCCACACCCCAGTTCAAAGTGTGCTTCTGGCTCCATGTGGTCACTAAAAAAATCCACTCATTGAGAAAATATAAATATTGAGTCATTATTCAGTCATCAGGCAGATCAAGCTTTGGGTCGTGGTGAACAGACTGCATTTGACTTGAGTCTGTGATGGTTCCAGGCTCCTAGCATAGGTGTCTCATGCATGGCATTTGTCTCCTCCTTTGCCCCCAGCCACATTGTTACCTAAGCCAGACAGACAATGGAGAAGATAAAACCCAACTCTCTCTTGGGCGATCTGCAGGAGTTGCACAGACAAAAGAAAAATGAATGGGGAGAGGGGCGTGGCTGAGCGATGGTGACTCAGCCCAAAGCAGGAAGAGCAAGGAGGACACCACCATGCAATAAAACTTCAATTAACTGTAATCAGTTCCTGGAGTTTTGTGTACTCACGTTTGAAGACATTTCACAGGGATGGAAACAAAAGCAGTTTTCCAAAATGTTCCTTAAGCAGAATGTCCCATTCCCTTTAATCTGCCTTTTGCTGCCCACGCCTTATTTTAAATGTCCCAAGGGATTCCTCTGACCCTGTGTGTGTGCCCTAGGCATGTTTTCCAGTTACATAAAAAATAAATAGACCACAAAGCCAAGATTCTCAGCGTTAGCTCTTCATCCGCGATGGTCCCGTTTTGTACTCTCTCTGGAGAGAAGGCTGGTCTCTTGTGGTTGCATCTCCCATGGCCCCACTAAGTGATGCTTTCGCTGCCAGTAACCACACACCTGTGTTAAAAAATGTTCCTCTTTGTGCCGCACACCAAAATGCCAAGGCTCCCAAGCGGGGGGTTCTCGCTTTGAGTTTTGAAGGGCTTCCTTTTTGTGTGCCTCAGAGGTGGAATGGTTTGAATCGACCCTTCCTAGGCCCTCTCTATGTGTCTCGGGCCATCTCAAAGCACAGCCTGGCCCTGTGCTTCCATTTGGGTCCATTGCGAAATTGTTTCATAGCATTTGCAACTTTCCATATGCAGTTTTTGGAACTTGCTTTCAACCGGCGCGATTGAATTGTGGATATGCAAATTTTCTCTGATGGATTGTTCGTCGTCATGGAGGATGAGTTTTCTTGGTAGACTATCAAGCCAAGACCCTTTTCTGGAATCGGCTCCTTAATGCAGTTAGATTTCCTGAAACGATGTCTTTTCTTTGCCCATTTTACTACCAAGGCAGGTATGAGATGTGCTTTTATAATAAGTGGCTTGGCTAGAATACAATTTCTCTAAGTGCTGCCAGCCTCCCTGCCTATTGCGACGGGGGCTTGAGATTCAGGTTGCTTTACTGACGGTCATAGACTTAACCAAGCTGCAAAGAGCTTTAAGAAAGAAATCATACAGTCCAAATTTCTCCTTTTAAAAATATGGAGATTCAACTTGACCAGGATCATTCAGACAGTTGGCAGGAGTTGTGACCAGAACCTGGGTCCCCTTGATCTTAATTTGCAAAGGCGACTGAGGGATGACACGGAAGTCAGTGCCGTTGACAGAAAGTTTACTATTACGCACAGCCCCCCTAGAGCTGAGAGGCATAGCGCTCCCCGCAGGGCCCCAGGGGACACACCAGAGTCGGGCAGAAGCAGGCGCGAGGGGAAAGCATAGGCCAGAGCCTTTACTGGGGTGTCCATGGGAAATGCAGGTAGAAGAGGGGAATCAGTTTGGGATTGGCTAGTTTGAATAATTCCTGTGGGCCATGGGGCATAGAGGCTGTCCTGGCTGCCTGGTACCTGGCCCTGGGTTGATGGGTAAATGTTGGCTTGGTGTGTGAGAGTTAGATAAAGCTGGCGGGTGGGATATGGACCTGGGATTGGTGGGTTTGTATATGAAAGGTGGGCTTGCTGACTAGTCGTTTACTATCTCCAGGCATTAACTAGCTGTGGGAGGGGCAGCCTCTCCCAGCTGGCAACCCCTACTCCCAAGGTGTCAAACTATAATCAAATACGGAAAACAAACCACAAGATTATTATATACCCCTAAATCCCTGGGACTTCTCAATTTCTACCTATGCGCCCCACTCCTCACCACACTGAAGCCCAAAATGTATTATTGAAAGAATCAAGTATCCTGCATCGTAGTGGCGTTTCAGACTTGAAGACACGATTCAATCATCTTTTATTGTCTCCGCCTTTTCGCTGGTGTACCCTGTGTCGCTCTCCCATCCCCAAACAGTGCAACCAAAGGGGTTAGTAAACGAGTCCTGACTTCTCTGCCAAATGCTATCTTAGGATTTGCAGTCATTCTTCCTCCCGATAATCCTCGCTTTCCTCTTCAGTTGAAAATTACGGGTTTGTATCTGATGATCTCTTCCAGCACTGACATTCGGCAGCTCTACAGCTATAATCAGCCAGAGGGCTGCAATCTCCTTCAGCAGAGTTGAGGTTCATAGGAGGCAATTTTGTTAATGACCTAAAGGCAAAACAGTGATGTTCTGAATTTAGATGGGTGGATAGGTAGGGAGGGAAGGTGGTAAATAAATAGGTGGGAGGATGTTTTCCAAGAAATCTCAGTGTTGTAGTTTGTAATCAGGGCTCAGAAAATAAGTCCAAGGAAGATAACTCTTTAGGACTGGAAGCCTTGGATAGCCCTTCCCCTTCCTCCCCCACCTCATCCTACTCCCCGCGCCCAAATAAAACAGAAAGGTCATCTTCTCCTACACACACACACACACGCACACACGCACGCACGCACACACACCCTGGTTTCTTTTCTGGAAGATGTGCGATGCATAAAATAGCAAATGCCATCAGATCTCAAGTTGGGCAAATACAGAGACAGCATTTTTAGTCTCATTGAAAAGTAGTTGTCAGAAATATGCCATTCACCCTGAGTCTCTAAGTGCTCTGTCAAGCTTTAACTTGATTAAAATTGAAAACCACATTGCTTGAAAACCAAACGTGAAATCGAAATCTCTCTACTCAGTGCTCTTACGTTCTAAAGCCTGGGCTTATGGATTATTCTCTGTTAATTTATGCCATCTTTGTGCCATACATTAATTTTGAATATATTTGTTGAAAATTTCCTGTAGCTTGCATTTATGGTTGTCAAAGGGGCTTTTATCTTGAAAAAAATGGTGCTGGTTTTAATTACAATTCTAAATGGCTTCATAACCATCGTGAACCCTGGATTTACATCATCTTTATGACAGCCACGCTATTCCCACTTTATTGATTTTGTCATTTGCTTCATTACAGCTAATGCAAACCTTTTGTAGGGAGACAATTCTGGTGCCGCTCTCTTCTTGGAGAGGTTAGTATAGGACATCGTGACCGAGGTAGACCCCGTCCTTCCACCCCCTGCTTCCGCCGCAGTGCTGACCCAAGGAAAAGTCAGGATGGGAAATATTTCCAAAGTGGCTATCCATCACAGGCAAAGGAAACGTTAGCTCTGATTATCCAACCCTTTCCGATCAGTCGGGTTCCGACTTTTCGGCTTTGAAGTCCTGCAGAAGGCATCTCTCATGTGGCAGGACTATTGGGTTCACCCCACCCCAAACCTCCTTTGCTCTCTGTTTAGAGGCAATGCACACAGGGCCTTCCCGTCCACATTTCACATGTGAATCCTGGGCCCCCCGCACCCCCCAGCTGGTCAGAGTACACTGGGGGTGGAGGTGTGCTTTGTGTCCTGTGCTGAGATTAGTCCTGGCTATGAATGCCCAAGGAAGCATGTGTATAACCCAAGGTGGAAAATCAAAATCTTGAGTGATGAACTTGAAAAGGAACTTTTTAAGAAAAAAAAAAAAGGGATTAGGGAACTTGAGAAGTGTAGAAAGACAGAGTTCATCCATGCGTCTCCATCAGGCACGGTCTCCCAAAGGCCAGGAGCAGCTGCGGGAGCTGAGAAAGCCGCTGGGTGCCCACTGAGTGCGGGAGGCTGCTTCGGGGGAGTTTATGGACACAGGACACTGTGTGCGTGGAGCTTGGACAGTTGAGAAAATAGCACTTTTGATCTGGAAATGAGGATGTTTTTTCCCCACGTCCCACTTGAAAGGAACTTGCTTTTCCCGAAGCAAGGCTTGTGAAGGGACTAGCCTTTAAATGGGACATAAAAGTAGGATGTACTTGCCAGAAGGAGCGTGCAAGTCCAAAGATCATTTCTGGAGGAGGCGAAGTGGGATGTGGTCCCATTTCTAATGGACTTCAGTGGCGAATCTGGAGGAAAGCTCTAGAAGGGCCGCTCTCTGCTCTTGCATTTTCAGAACTTCTCATGACCCACCCAACTTGGGGTGTCACTGGGGATGGCTTTGTCCTCTGTTGCCCTCAGAGGCTGTGTTCCCCACTTCTAGACTCTCATTTTTCCAGGACCCCATTGGATGTGGGGGTCTAAATTTAGCCTTCTAAATGCTATAAAATTATTGAGTGCTGGGAAAATTATCAGATGCTCATTAAAAGTTGTCTCTGTGACTAATGGGAGGGAGAATTATGCTGTTTCTAAGACCTGGGAGAGCTGAGCAGAAAGAGGAGACATTTCAAGGAGATGGGGTAGAAAGAGACATAGCAGCCTGACCCCTTGTGTCTAAGCCATAAACACCCAGAAGCTTGAGAGCTGGTCTTGTCCTACGTCAGAATTCCTGCAGGAATCTCTACCTCATAGGTGCCGTTGAGGGCTCCTGAGCGCGTTGGTTTTCCGTGGAGCATTTTGGCAGAAGTGAATACCATGTTCATTCATGCTTGTATTTTTTTCCAACCTACCATTCAGACCTCCAGCCCACTGGAGAGTCTTAACTGTTCCAAACAGGAGGAAACTTGCATTTACGTTCTCAACATACTGCATTAAAAATAAATTCCGACTCCTCAGGCAGTACCTGTAACAACAAAATGAGAAAATCCTCATGCGAGGACTCAGAGACTGGATTAAACGCAGCAGCCCTGAACGCCGGCTCTTCAGGGGCCCACAGAAATCGTCTATTTCATGCCTTCCTTTTACTGGGAAGTTAGGCCACAACCCAACAAGGTTGAAGATCCTCGTCATCTGATTCCTGAGCAAGCTGTTTTTATTTTTCCACTAAACCACACCATCTTAGATAAGAACTCTACTGCTGGCAAAAGGGAAAAAGGAAATTACTCTTTTTTCTTTTTTCCTCCAGAGCATTGCCTCTTATCCTCAGTTCTGAAGTGTGAGCAATGTCCGTGTTTGCCTGTTCTGGAATCAGAGGGGGAATTAGAAACCTCCTTCAGACTCGATGTGGCCAGTTCAATAGAAGCAGCGCGATGCAAAGCTCCGGCCATGGCAGCTGGTCGGTGGAACTGGCCCTCATCTTTTAGAAATGACCCTCACCCAGGTGGGACCCGGGTACCCAGATGGGAACCATCTCAGTGGGGCTCCTCTGGCATCCAGGCCTCTCTCCTCTTTGTTTTTCTGGCCTCTTCCTTCCAGTCTAACATTCTGGGATTTACTCAGCTCAGTGAGACCAACGGAGAGTCCGGGGAGAATTTGGAGATGGCATTAGGGAAAATGACTCACCACTTTCACCCGGCCTCCACACCAGCTCTTCCCAGGAGCCTTCCCAGAGGCCAGGCAGGGAAGGATTTCTGGCCAAAGGCACCTCTCTTGCTGCCTGAAGGGAAGATCCAGGCCTCCGGTCCAGCCTTCTCGGAGAGAGGGAAGGCAAGGAACCAACCTGAGCACAGGCGAAAATGGGGAACTCGGCTTCTGAAACGCACACAAGGTCTACCGAGTCCTGTGTGCTGGCTGCCAAGGCAGAGGAGGAGCAGTGGTGTGGAAAATACAAGACAGTGGCTAGTCCCGTAACGTCCTGTGTTTGACTTGGGGGTCTACAGGTGAGTAGACCCTTCCATCGAGTTTGCCGTCCCCATTCTCTTTGCCTAAACTGACATTATTTTTACCTGAGTGTAGTGGCTGGAAGTGTCCCCAAAGCAAGCTAGGAGAAAGAGTTTTATTATCCCCACAAGTAGGTGGGTTAAATCCCCCTGTGTTTCTCTCCAGCATTCTCATTGCTCTTCAAATGCCAGGATGTTTCTTTCCAACCCAGAGAGAACTGAGTTCGCTGTCTCACCGTGCCCTGTATAAGCTCTGACCCTAGGCTTCCCTACCTTCCACTGGGGTGTTGTCACAGGGAAATTACCCTTGAAACGTGGTGTTTTTATACAGCTCCTCCCTGCCGCAGGAAGCGTGAGCTCCTTTTTTTTCCCCTAGGGTAAAATTCACATAGCATCGAATTAACCATTTTAAAGTGTACAATTCATTGGCATTTGGTACATTGACAATGGTGTGCAACCGTCACTTTTATCGACTTGCAAAACATTTGCATCACCCCAAAGGAGCCCCATACCCATTAAGTGGTCACTCCCTTCCCCCAGCCTCTGGCATTTGCTAATCTGCTTTCTGTTTCTGTGGATTTACCTGTTCTGGACATCTTACATTAATGGAATCACACTATGTGACCATTTATGTCTCGCTACTTGAACTCAGCGCAATGTTTTCAAGGTTCCCCCACGTTGCAACATGTTTCAGTACTTTATCCCTTTTTTATGGCTGAATAATATTCCTTTCATGCATGCCTCAATTCGTTTATCTACTCCTCCACTGATGGGCACTCAGGTGGTTTCCTCCTTTTGGCTACTGTGAATAGCACTGCTATGAACATTTGTGTAAAAGTCTTTGTTTGAACACCTGTTTTTAATTCTTCTGGCTGTATCCGCAGGGATGGAATTTCTGGGTCCTGTGGTAATTCTATGTTTAACTTTTTGGGGAACCACCAAACTGTTTTCTACAGCAGCTGCACCATTTTACATTCCCTCCAGCAATGTAGGAGTGTTCCCATTTCTCCAGATCCTCACCAAGCATTTATTATTTTCCATATTTTTAATTGTAGCCATCCTGGTGGGTATGGGTGTATAGTGGAATCTAATGCAATTCCTGGTATTTTGTACCAAGCACCTCCTATGTGCCAGGCACTGTGGGGCAGGTTCTGTAGCGTACTGAACGGATATTGCATCTGCTTGTCCTGTTGCTGGTGAGTCCGTGAATTCATTATTCCTTAATAGTAAAGAAAAAGAAGGCCTTTTCCTAGAGTATTTCAATTCTGCTCGTTAGCTCAATCGAATGTAGTTATCAGCATAGCCGGTGTTGCTGGGTTTTGATGCCCTTTTTTCAGCAGTTAATTACAAGGGCCTTTATACTCCCTTACACTGAGCTTACAAGAAATGTTTAATTGGCTTCTGCTGCCACGAAAATACCTTTGAGTGATGCCTTGCTAATGGCCACTCGCCCTGAACATCTACTGCACAGCCTGGTTACTGCTGCCCAGTGGTTTCAGTACCTGTGGCTTGTGTACCTTTGGAAGACAATCCTGTATCGCCAGTGGGAGAGGCCATGCCCAGGAAAAACGGGTTAAGATCTGTGTAATTTACAACTTGCCTAGAGCAAGAGAACCATTTCTCTGGATATGCCATGCCTCTGCCCAAGAAAGCACTAACCTGTCCCAGCCTGGTCAGAAGGCCACCCATTGGGTCCTAATAGGTGACCTGGAATTGAAGCATCTCCTTAGGGTGTAGGCACCTGTCCATGGTCCTCAGTGACTGGAGCGAAAGCCAGTCTTCTTCCCCCAGTGATCCTAAAAGCCAAATGGACTGGGACGCTCAGGGAATCTGTTTGAGAGACACATGCAAGGCGGCGGGCTGCCCCCACCACTCTGCCAATGTTCTGGGCAAGAGTGCTTGCAGGCCAAGGAGAGCAACTGGGTCCCAGTGACAGATACCGAGACCAAACCCTGACTTTTGTCACCAGCGTCTTCCCAGCCTATAATAACTTGAGCCACACCCACACAGCCATCTTATAGGTTCCCTATCTTTATACTTTGAAAGTCAGAAAGAAGTGGAATAGCATGATGGGTGAGCCCTGAGGCTCCCAGATCAGGAAGGCAGGTTTGAACTTGACTGTCCAGTGTACTAGCTGAGCTCCCTTCATGACGCTACATAACCTCTCTGAACCTTGGTTTCCTCCTGTGTTCACAACTAGCCCAGTTGCTGTGAAATAAGTGTTTGAAGGAACAGGATGACCAAAGGGTCATCAGAGCTTGGAGAGAGCGGTGCATTTTGTGGGAGTTTGTACAGGAAGGTCTTATAGAGGATGTGGCCCTTGAGGAGGGTCTTGATAGATGGGCAGGGGTTCCCCAAACAAAGGAGGGGACAAGGACCGGTATAAGTGAGACATGGAAAAGTGAAAGTATTTGGTATGCTCACATGTTGCGTAGAGGTTGGAACGATGCCTTGCTAAGGAGTCTGAGCTGTTTCCAGAGGAGCAGCAGCTCTCATAGTCATTATGAGCATGGGCAGACCTGGGTTCAAAGCCAGGTTTAGAGATGTAGCTCTCAGTGTCTCACTTGCTTCTTCTGTAAAGTAGGAACTGTTGTGAGACCAAACCGACATTAAGACATTTAAGATGCTCAGCTCAATACTTGATGCCTAATAAATGGTGAATAAATGATATGTGCAATTATTATTGTGGTCGCAACAGTGGTATTGTTGTTACAATTTACAATGTAGGCCGCAAGGAGTCACTAAAGGTTTGTATACAGATTATGGAATGTTCAGATTAAGAAATTATACCCCATAAATGCTGTGGCATTTGACTATTTTAGGTGCTTAATACATTACTTGATGGGTTATTAAATGGAAACGGCCACCAAGAAATGGGGTTAAATCTTGCAATTTCTCTCCTTGGTGATTCTCACCTATGGGAATTGTGAAAATGTTCCCATACTGGCATCATTCTCCCAGTAAAGGAAACATTTATATCTTCTTTGGTGTAGCTTTTTGGTGGCCTCTCGTATTTCAATCTCTTAGCAGCTGGAGAAGTATGAAAAACATATGAGTCTGAGCTGCTGCCCTTAGTCCAGAAAGAATATATTGAATATTGAATATCTCAAATAATAGATTCTTTGGTCTAGGACGGAAGAAGAAAGAATAGGCTGAAATCACAGAAGGGTCTGAGTGCGATGAACAGGAACTTTTCCTTAAGACTCGTAGGAAATCATTCTCAGGTCACATAACTTCAGCGCTAAAAGAGACCTCAGAGACAATGTAAAAACGAATTCCCGTATTTAATATTATTTGTTTTAAGGCAAATAAAATTAAGCAATGCCAACAATACATTTTCAGAGTGCACACATTTCATTACTTTAAGATTCAAAAATTCCTTTTGGGAAAAATGTTATTATCTCCATTTTACAACTGAGACTGATGGAAGTGACACTCAGGGACGAGGATATGAATGACTTAGTCCACACAGCTAGCAA
>RJWJ010035133.1:0-16755 GCA_004363605.1 Indri indri
CCTTCCCAAATGATGTAATCTTCCTATGGGATATAATATCCAAGACAGGCAATTTTGATATGCAGTGTTGAGAAATACAGTGGCCAGATTCAAAATTGGTGTCTGAAAAGATTATATTGAGAATCCCATGAATCCAAGAAAGCAGAGTGGAGGAATCAGTTGTCTAAAGGAATGACAGCTGCAGTCATTGAACATCACCTTAGAAACACAATTTATATATTTTGTTCTGATGTATGCAGTAGTTATTTCTGCTTTACGAAGGAAGAAACTAGCTCAGAAAAATTAAGTAACTCATGCAAAGCCACACAATTAGGAATTGCTGAAACTATTAACCATCATCATTGTCAGCAGCAGCTGCCAGGATGAGGCCAAAATCGTGCATTTTATATTCACATATGAGCCAGTTAACTATAAAGTTTCCAATAACCAATACCACACATGGTTCTATTCACTTATCTCAAAGCTTTGTATACTCCAATTATTAAAAAGTATAGACTACAAAATTTTATAGACCAGATAAATTCATTGCTATTATTGGAAGAATAATTGTCTTAGTCCATTTGGGCTGCTATAACAAAGTACCTTCAACTGGGTATTTAGAAACAACAGAAATTTATTTCTTATAGTTCTCAAGGTGGAGAAGTCCAAGATCAAGGTCGCAGCAGATTCAGTGTGTGATGATGGTGTATTCCTCATAGATGGTGACTTCATTGTGTCCTCACATGGCAGAAGGGGTGAACAAGTTTCCTCAGGCCTCTTTTTTAAAGGCACTAATCCCATGATTAGCAGACCCGTCATGACTTAATCACTTTCGAAAAGCCCTACCTCTTAATATTATTACATGGCGTAATAGGTTGCAATGTGTGAATTTTGGGGTGACAAAAATTTTAAGTACATGTCTGAGGTAGATCACTAGAATCATCTTCAGATATACAGTGAAGCATGATAAGATAAAGTGGCTATTGACTTATTAGCCAAGCACTCCTACCCTTCCCCCTGATCTTCTGACAATCTATTCAGTCTTCAGAATGTAAAGACAGACAGAGTGACCCAAATAAAGATAATCTGGTTCTTTCACTCAGAACATTTAATTTTAATATCATCTCATGGCATGTAACTGCAGGTTCTAAAAGAGAAAATGTTATAAATATGAGTTCTGCTATTAGTGGGAATGTAAAATAGTGAAACCAATATGGAAAACAGTATAGAGGCTCCTCAAAAAACTAAAAATAGAACTACCATATGATCCAGCAATCCCACTGCTGGGCATATATATCCGAAGGAGGGAAATTCAGTATATGGAAAAGATATCTTTGCCCCTCATTTATTGAAGTGCTATTCACAGTAACCAAGATATGGAATCAATCTGAGTGTCCATCAACAGATGAATGGATAAAAAAAATTGTGGTATATATACATAGTGGAACATTATATTGCCACAAAAAAGAATGAAATCCTGCCATTTGCAACAACATGAATGGAATTGGAGAACATTATGTTAAGTGAAATCAGCAAAGCACAGAAAAATGCATCTCTCATGTTCTCACTCATATGTGGGAGGTAAATATTAAAAACAGTTGATCTCATGGAGACAGAGAGTTGAATGATGGTTACCAGAAAATGGAAAGGGTAGCAGGGTGGGGGAGATAAAGTAGAGACGGCTAATGGGTGTGAAATTATAGTTAGTTAGACAAACTGAGCAATATTTGATAGCAAAAAGTAACAATAATCAATAAGTTAGAGTGTACTTTAAAATAACTAAAATAATAAAATTGGAATGATACTAACATAAAAAAAGATAAATGCCTGATATGATAGATACCTCAATTACCCTGATTTCATTAATTCACATTGCATGCATGTATCAAAATATCACATGTACCCTATGAAGATATACAACAATAATGTACCCATAATAATTAAAAATAAACATTAAAATTAAATTTAATTTCCTTCTCTTGCCTGATTGCTCTGGCTAGGACTTCCAGTACTATGTGGAATAGAAGTGGTAACAGTGGGCAACCTCATCTGGTTCCAGGTCTAAGCAAGAATGCTTTCAATTTTTCACCATTCAGTATGATGTTGACTGTGGGTTTGTCTTATATGGCTTTTATAATTTCGAGGTATGTTCCATCTATGCCTATTTTGTTAAGAGTTCTTATCGTAAAAGAGTGCCGAATTTTGTCAAGTGTTTTTTCTGCATCTATTGAGCTGATCACAGATCTTTGTTTTTGCTTCTATTTATGTGGTGAATCACATTTATAGATTTGTTTCTGTTAAACCATCCTTGCATCTCTGGGATGAAGGCCACCTGGTCATGGTAAATTACTTTTCTAATGTGCAGCTGAATTTGGTTTGTAGGATTTTATTGAGAATTTTTGCTTCTACATTCATAAGGGATATTGGACCATAGTTTTCTTTTTTGTTGTGTCCTTTCCTGGTTTTAGTATCGAGGTGATATTGGCTTCATAGAACAAGTCGGGGAGGATTCCTTCCTTCTCGATGTTATGAAATAATTTCTGCAGTATAGGTACTGTTCTTAAAGAACCTACAAAGGTAGATCTGGTAAAAATTCAGCTGTGAAACCATCTGGTCCAGGACTTTTATTTGTTGGAATATTTTTTATTGATGCTTCTAATTGTTCCTTGATATTGGTCTGTTCAGGAGTTCTGTTTCTTCCTGACTGAGCCTAGGGAGGTTGAGTGTTTCCAAAAATTTGTCCATTTCCTCAGTGCTTTCAATTTTGTGTACATAGAGATTTTTGTAGTATTCAGAGATGACATATTGTACCATGATATCAATTGTAATATCTCCTTTTTCATTTCTGATTGAGCTTATTAGGGTCCTTTCTTTTCTTTCTGGTTAATCTAATGAGAGGCCTGTCAATTTTGTTTGTCTCTTCAAAGAACCAACTTTTTGTTTCATTAATCTTCTGCATAATTCTTTTGTTATCGATTTAGTTTAGTTCTACTCCAACATTAGTTACTTCTTTTCTTCTGCTGGATTTGGAATTGGTTTGCTCTTCCTTTTCCAATTCCTTGAGACAATTCATTATATTATTGTTTTGTGATCTTTCTGCCTTTTACATGTAGGCATTTAAGGCTATGAACTTTCCTCTTAGGACTGCTTTGCTGAATCCCACAGATTTTGATAACTTGTGTCCCCTTTGTTATTTAGTTTGAAGAATCTTTTGATTTCCATCTTAATTTCCTCCTTGACCCAATAATTGTTTAGCAGTAGGTTGTTAAATTTCCATGATTTCGTGTAGGATTGAGTGCTACTGTTAGAGTTTATTTCTAATTTTATTTCACCGTGGTCTGAGAAGATACCTGGTATAATTTCTAGTTTTTTTTAACTTGTTGAGACATGTTTTGTGGCCTAGGATGTGATCAATCTTAGAGAATATTTCATGAGCTGATGAGAAAAAGGTATATTCAGTAGTTTTGGGGTAGAATATTCTGCAAATGTCTGTTAGGCCCATATGTTCTAGAGTTCCATTTAAGCCCATTGTTTCTTTGTTATTTTCTGCTTGGAGAATCTGTCCCATTTTGTCAATGGGGTGTTGAAGTCCACGGCTATAATGGTGCTGCTGTTCATCATTTTGTTTAGATCAAGTATGGTTTGCATTATCAATCTGAGCATTCCTCTGCTAGGTGCACAAATACTTAGGATTGTTATGTCTTCTTATTAAATTGTTCCCTTCACCATTATGGAATGACCATCTTTGCCTTTCTTTACTTTGGTGATTTGAAGTCTATGTTACCTGATATAAGAATGGCCACACTAGCCTTCTTTGAGTTTCTATTTGCATGGAATATTGTTTTTCATCCCCTCACTTTAAGTCTGAATGAGTTCTTGTAGGCTAGATGTGTTTCCAGAAAACAGAAGATACTTGGATTGTATTTTTCATCCATTCAGCCAGTCTATGTCTCTCTTTGGTGGGGAGTTCAAGCCATTCACATTTATTGAAGGAATTGATAAGTGGAGAGGGTTTCTGTTCATCCTGTTGAGTAGAACTTTATTGCTTTGTTTTACATCTTGAGCCATTGTGGTATCTGGGCTTTGACCTTTACCTTTTGGATGATTTTACACTGATGGTTGTCTATTGTGCTGATCCATGTATAACACTGTTCTGAGTACTTCCTGAAACTCATGGTATCCAAATGAGGAAAGAGGAGGTCAAATTATCACTCTTTACTAATGATATGAACTTATATCTAGAAAACCCCAAAGATTCTGCCAACAGACTCCTGGAATTGATAAACAAATTCAGCAAAGTTTCTGGTTGCAAAATCAATGTGCACAAATAAGTAGCATTCCTATACACCAACAAGAGTTATGCTGAGAATCACATCAAAGACTCAATACCTTTCACAATAGTAACAAAGAAAATATAATACCTAGGAATATATTTAACCAGGAAGGTGAAAAACCTCTACAGGGAGAACTATGAAACACTGAGTAAGGAAATTGCAGAGGATGTAAACAAATGGAAAAACATATCATGGTCATGGATCAGCAGATTCAATATTGCTAAATATAATTTGGCAATATTGCCAAAATAATTTACAGATTCAAGGAAATACTCATTAAATTACAAATGTCATTTTTGGAAATCTAGAAAAAATAATTCTACACTTCATATGGAACCAGAAAAGACCCTGCATAGTCAAAGCAATCTTAAGCAAAAAGAACAAATTGGGAGACATCAATTTACCAGACTTCAAGCTATACTACAAGACTATAGTAGCCAAAACAGCATGGTACTGGCACAAGAACAGAGACAGAGACCAATGGATCAGAACACAGAATGCAGTTATAAAACCATCCTCGTGTTGCCATCTGATCTTTGACAAAGCGGAAAAAAACATACACTGGGGAAAAGAATCCCTACTCAATAAATGGTGTTGGGAAAATTGGATAGCCACATGTAGAAGATGGAAATAGGATCTACACCTCTCGCCTCTCACAAAAATCAACTCATGATGGATAACAGACTTAAACCTAAGTCATAAAACCATAAGAATTCTAGAAGAATACATTGGAAAAACTCTTACAGAAGTTGGCCTAGGCAAAGAATTTATGAAGAAGACCACAAAAGCAATCATAGCAGCAACAACAATAAATAAATGGGCCTGATCAAATTAAAAGGTTTCTGCACAGCCAAGGAAACAATCAATAGAGCAAATAGACAACCTACAGAATGGGAGAAAATATTTGCATGCTATACATCCAGTAAAGGACTCATAACCATAATGCACAAAGAACTCAAACAAGTCATCAAGAAAATATCAAATAACCCCATTAAAAGTGGGCAAAGGACATGAACAAAAGCTTTTCAAAAGAAGATAGACTAGTGGCCAATAAATATATGAAAAAATGCTCAACATCTCTAATCATCATGGAAATGCAAATCAAAACCACAGTGAGACATCCCCTAACTCCAGTGAGAATGGCTTTTATCCAAAAGTCCCAGAATAACAGATGCTGGTGTGGATCTGGAAAGAAACACTTATACACGGTTGTTGGGACTGCAAACTAGTGCAACCTCTATGGAAAGTAGTATGGGTGGAGATACTTCAAAGTACTAAAAGTAGACCTACCATTCGATCAAGCAATCCCACTAATAGGTATTTATCCAAAGGAAAAAAGTCATTTTATCAAAAACTACTTGCACTCAAATGTTTATTGCAGCACAAATTCACAATCACGAACATGTAGAATCAACCCAAGTGTGTATTAGTACATGAGTGGATTACTAAATGTGGTATACGTATACCATGAAGTACTATTTGGCCATAAAAAAAACTGAACTGATACCTTTTGTAACAATCTGGATAGAACTGGAGAGCATTTTCCTAAGTGATTTATTGCAAAAATGGAAAACAAACACCATATGTACTCACTATCAAATTGGAACTAACCAAACAGCACTCATGTGCATAGATGGAAGTAAAACTCAACAGAAATCAAACAGGTGGGAGGAGGAGGATTGGTGAAATCATACCTAATGGGTACAATGTACACTATCTGGGAGACAGGCACACTTACAACTTTGTCTCAAGCAGTATAAAAGCAATCCAAAACATTTGTACCCCCATACAGTCTGAAATTTTAAAAAAATAGAAAAAAAATTGAAAGAAAAAATACATATAAATAATAAATAAATAAATAATTTTTTAAAAATGTGTTCTGAGATTCCCCATAATTTCAAAGGTCCTATATATCCTGAGACTTGGTGGTTTATCTCTTTGCTCAATTTTGGTGAGCTACCAGCCAATCACTTTTATGAGAAGCTTATTAGAGTAAGTTTCTGGTGCTTTCATCCAAAGAATATTAAACAGAAATCAGTACCAGGGATTGAGTTACAGGCAACAAAGTCACAGAAAAATGTGCAGAATTTGGATCTGATCATCAGGCCAAAAATTGTAAAGCATACCAAGATAGAAAAGGAGCAACTCATGGTTCTCAGTGGTGGAACCTCCCCTCATGTTGTTGTCTAGGCCACTGGGGTTGGGTTGCAAACCTGGGAGCTTCTGCCACAAATTAAAAGAGGAGAAAATAATACCAAAACCATGGGTAAGATGGTTGATTCTGATAGCATTTGCTATCTTTGTGTGATAACTTATATCAAACATCTTGCCTTAAGACACAGAGTAAAACTCAGAGCCATCTTATTGTGAATTGGAGCAATAGGGTTTAGTCCCTAGAAACAAAATTTGAAGACTAGTTCTCCTACATTGCAGTGTCTCCGTCAGTGAAATTTTATCCACTCTGAGTAAAGAAATTGCCTCACAGTCAGAGCCTATAAGCGTGTCCATGAAGCATTAGCATTCCTCAGCTTCTAACTCGTGACATTGAAGCCCAATTTAGTAAAAAGTTGTAGTCAAAGATCAAATACCTCCACCGCAGCATGCTCAGTTTCTAGTAATTTTTCTTTTCCACTACAGGAGAAATAGCCTTCCACACATTCCATGCCACCTGAGCCAGAACATCAGCGTGTGTCTCAGGTGACTTGTCTATATGCTTGGAGTAACAGAGGTTCCCTCCTATCCCATTCCCAGAAAGTGTGTGCTGCTGTCTCTCCAGAAACAAAGTTAGTAGTTTTGGAAATTTGATGTCTGAAATAGGGGCCATGAAATCATCTTTACCCTCCCTCCTATCTCAGTTTCTTCATGGGTATTCCAAAGTAATTTAGCACTTCAGTAAATAAGACTGGGTTGAACCTCTCCTGAATCCTGAACTTTCTTTCTGCATCAGGGTTTTTAAGTATTTTGTGGAATCCCTTCATACATATTTATACACACACAATGTAATATACCACACAGACACACACACACACACACACACACACACACACACACAGAGACACACACAGATTCTTCTTCTCTGATTAAACGCTGACTGGTACAACTACACTTTTCCTCTCTGGAAAATGAAGCTTCATGCATTGAGAGACTAACCAAGGGCCTACATAGAGTGTTTTCTGCATGGCAGTCCCTGAAATCTTGGTAATTGAATGGGAGAGGGGCAGGTTTCTCAGATAATGGATATTTGTCATTGTCTTTTTCCAGTAAAATGTAAGTTTTTAATATAACCGCAGTACCAACCTGAGGCTTTAAAACATGCCAGAGCTGTGGTATCTAAAACTTTTCCTAAATCAGAGGTGACTGTGTCAATGGTGAAGTCCCTGACAGGACTCTGTTCTGTGTCTCACCTTGGGGCCATTTTGAATGAATAGGGGATTACAAAAGGTAGAGAGCCCAGAGACACATAAGGCGTGTGTGGGGCTGGGTTTGTTTGTGTGCACTAAGGGGATGGTTAACAAATACTGGGGAGCATCTAGTAAGTCATCATGGTTTTCATCCTAAGGATGATAGCAAATCATTAAAGAGCTTAAAACAGGACAATGATGTAATCTGTAGCATTTTATAGAGACAGTACTTTGGCTGCAATATTGAGAAAGGATTGGGGGTGGTGCCAACTATGTCCTCAGACCTATAGAGAGGCTACTGCACTAGTCTGAGCAAACATGACTGTCACTTAAATTATCATGGGATATAAAGAAGTGGCTGGAAAACACTTTATTAACAGGGTCTGGTGAATCCAAACCACTTTTACTTTCCCATTAGTCTTTATCCCACACATAATCCTATCCATAGACACACCATGTATCTTCATGATCTTGCACATGTTCTTCTACTTACCTGACAGGTTTTCTTCTACTTTTTTCTTACATCAAACATTCTTTGACACACCCTTTCCCAAAAGTTAGTTGTTTCTGTCTCCATGCACTCCACTGTGTATACCTCTGTGACAGAACTTTTCATATCATGGAAATACTTTGTGTATGTGCCTTCTCCTTGAGGGCAGGAACCATACTGTAATAGCCCTTTCCCTAAGGGGATATGTTAAATCTCATCACGTAGTAAATATTAAATAAAATTTGCTCGTTAAATGAATCAATAAATGCACATCTTAATCACTTCACCCAAAGAATGAGCAGGACTTTTACTCTAATTATCTCTGAAGTTGTCAAAAAGAATTGCTGTCTCTTTTTTTGCAGATGAAGTGTGCATTTTGTTTCCCCCACAATAAAAGAAGGCAGGGGGGAAAACAGTAAGAGAAAGTGAGCACAAAATCTCAAAACGCTGACAGGACAGAGATGCTTTTTTTCCCTTTTCTATAGGTCATGAATATGTTGGAAAGTACAATGAATCAGAAATCAGAATATCAAAATTCTTATTTTAGTTTTATAACAATATCAAATTTGTTTCTACTTCCTTTTCCAGAAAATGGAGATCAAATGTGTCATTTGCCTTCACATTGAGGGTCTTTCAGATAAAATATATTTTTGTAAAGAAAATATATTACTTTTCAAAAAATTTATTTTGAAAAAATTCCAACTTATTTTATTACAATTAAAAGAAATTTGAAACATATTAAACCTCATTGAGTAACTCAAATTGGGGGACAAACGCATTAAGAAAGTTAAATAAAAAGCTAGTTCTCTTGAGAATTTGTTCATATTTGCTTATAATACGTCATTTACATGCTCTAATTGGTTATCTTGGCATTCTAAAAGTAAATTTTAGAAAATTTTCTTATTTGAACTTTAATCTACAAACTATTGTGCCTTTTTGCATATTTGGACATAATTTGCATAAACAGTATAATTATAATTATCTGCTTTCCCCAAAAGATTAGAAAGGAAAAACTACTAATTAATCTCATTTACATGTGGATAAGGTTAATTGCTAAAACCAATTTTTATTTTCTCTTGCTAAGCTGTAATAAATGTTGTCATATTTATTAAGATATAACATATATATTATACTATGTATAAAATTGAACAATAATTATGTTTATGTAGTATCCTTCACTCTCTATTTTTAAAAATAATTTTCTCCTTATTAAACAGCACATTACCTAATTAGATGGATGCTTTCTTCCTGCCAGAAATATTACAATCTAGTCTTTCTACAACTGTGTTCATTTATCTTTCCTACTCTACTTCCATGATAGTTCTTCTCACCTATGTAAATATAAATACAAAATCAGTCTCTTATATTAGTAAGATATAAAATTAATATTAACTTGTATTAATACAAAATAAATATTTAAAATATAAATATAAAAGTCAATATTTTGTGTTGATATTTATTAAACTATCTGTTTTTATTTATCCAGCCCATTACTGAATACTTGCCCCTTTATCTAGGTTCCTGTTAATCCTACTGTTATTTCTTTAATTCACCTTCTCTTTCTTCTCTTCTCCCAATGTTCATGAATCCTATTTATTTTCAGGCTATTTTAAATGGTTTCCACTAAGTACTTACTAAATTCATTCTCCTGGTCTTCTACCTAGGCCCTAACTGTTCCAGAGATATCTTTCTAGAATATAAATTTAATCATGTAACTTTATCATACAAAATTCATCAAAGTCTCTGTTTCCTGCACAATAGTCCAAACTCCGTAGGACAGCATATAAAATCCTTCACTATTGGCCTTTGCCTATATGTCTATTTTCAGCTCCAACTATCATCCAGAATTGCCTGGGTTCCAGGAAAATCAAGTGACTTAGAGTTCATGAAACCCAGCACACATTTCACACCCCAAGGCCAAGCCTCTGGTCCCTCACTGTGCATGCTGAAAGGTGCTGGGCGTTTGGGGATGTTCTAGGAAAGGACAAGAAGTCAGGCTGCAATTAGGAAATATTTCTATGGAAGCATTTCTATGAAATTGCCTAAAGGGATCTCAGAATAAAAAGATTAAAATTTTCCAAGACTCCAATAATTTGTTTTAATGTTTTTTATTTTTAAAAAATTCATTTTCATATATTAAGTTTAGATTCATAAATTTGTATTAACTTTGCTAAAGAGGGCCCCTGGATCCACCATGTTCAAAACTATACATCTTTGTCCACGGTTCTTTTGCCTGACTGTACTTCCCCTTCTTTTTCAACTGGAAAAATCCTATGAACCTTGAAGACTCAGCTTAAAATTCACCTCTTCTGTCCCTCGCCCTCAGGCATCCCAGAAATCATTCTAATGTTCTTCTTTTGTTTCTTCTACTAAAGAATTTAGCACACCGTATTTGCCCATTGCATAATTATTTGTTCACATGTTTATTCTCCACCTCCCTTAAAAGCAGTGTGGTGGATAAGTGTGGCACTTTGGACACAGAATGCATCCTCCTTTCCTAACAATATCCCAGTTTCCTTCCGAGGAATTCCCTTCCACCCACAGGTTTCAGTCACGATGGAAGGTAAGTTTAATTGCTCCGTCCTCACACTCCAGAACCCTAAGGCACCTGGAGGCTCCTTTGCCCATACATTTTATTTTCCCTTCCCAGCACAGCAAATATGTTTTCATGTAATATCCTCTTAGGTCATTGGAATCTCTCTCCCGGGACTTTCAACCTTGACCTTGTGAACAAATGGGCTCTTTCCACTGAGAGCCTCTTTCTTTAACTTCTAGGATCCTGAGTCCTCAGCGTTCCCTTCTGAGATGGTGACTGCTAGTAGCCTGCCAAACTATATGCCCCTGCTGACAGGCCATGGGGCCACCCGGAAGACATTCCCCAGCCTTCCTTGCAATTAGGTGTGGCTCTATGACTATGCTCTCACCAAGAGAATGTGACTAGAAATGGTGCATGATGCCACCTGACCTAGGTCTCGAGGCATTGGGTTGCCTCTTCTTTTCCCTTCTTATTGGGTGGAGTGGGATATGTCACCTGCCCAGGCTCCTGCTGGCTACCTTTAACTAAATTAAAGGTATAATATTGTATTGTTTTACTTAAAGAGCAGTCCCCAAATTGGGTAAACTCCAAGCTACACAAAATCCAGATTTTTTGTGGGACCCCTATATGAGAGACCCAGCTGTTTAATCCGCAGAGAATGAGAGGAACTTGATTTAACTCAATGTATTCTCATTAGAATCCATTACTTACTAAGTTTCATCAAGGAAGGGAAGTTTTCATTTCCTATTATCTCAATATCTTGCATAGTGGTCAATATGTGTTTATTGAACTATATAATACAATTAAATATAATTTAATTTTCTAGCTATTGAGTCATGAAATACTGGATTAGCTAATCAAATTAGTATCATGTGTTTCTTTCTTCAAATATAAATCCATTAGTTATAAATGCTACAATCAATATATGATTAATAATTTTTCAAGTACTGTGATATTGTTGTTTCCTCAGAAAATATAGTTTATGGCATTTGAATTGTAATTGTTCAAAGTCTCACTGTTCAATACATTAAAATATCTATATTTTAGAGTCTATAGGACTCAGGTTTGTCAGAGCAAATATGTTTTGTGGATGAATATGCATGTTTAATTTATTTCACTTTGCATTTTGGAGGACTCTTTCAGAATAATGAAATTAGCCTTGAAGTCTATCCTTAATAACATTATGAGTTGAAACATGCCATTGTGAATTTGATAGAATTAAGACTTAACCAGTGATTCCAAGTTGGCTACAAATTAGAATACCCAGAAAACTTTAAGAAAAAAAAATTTCTTGTGTTTTGGCACAACATTCAGATATTTTGGTTTAATTTGTGCTTGGAAAAGCCCTGAAATCTGTGTAATTTTAAATCTCTCCAGGAGATTGCAATGTACAATCAGGGTTTAAAAGCAAAGACTTGGAGGAGGAATCTCTTAGTTTTCCTGCATTGTGCTAGAAGTTTCACTGATAGTGAGAATGTCACAGCTGATTACTTCTGTTATGCACACTAAAAATAGAAAAAAGGACTTAGAAATAATGTGTATTTACATATATCATGCATATATTTGATATATCATACACACATCAAATATAAAAGTACATTGGGGTCAGTAAAAGAAATTAGGACTCCTTAGAGAAATGACTGATTTTAGGGCTGGAGCAGGGTCTATGCAAGCTGGGCCTGGAGCAGCATGTTGTGCCAGAAAGCAGGAAGGGCTCAAAAACACAATGACGGGTACGTCAAAGGGACACAGGAGCCAATTGAAAGCGCTCCCAATGGTCAAAGTTGGAAGACTATGAGCAAAGGAATACATAATATAGCATTATTAACCCAAAGTCCCAAAGTATAAAATAAATATCTTTGGGCCCATACTGATGTGAATAATGGTTTAATAAATGAGTGGGCAAGAACAGACAAAAGCTCACATGCAGAATTCCAAATAATTTATCTAGAAACTCCTCCCTCAAGGGAGTGAAACATAACTCCCTACCCCTGAATTGTGGGCTATCTTTAGTAACTTACTTCCAAAGGGCCTAATATGGAAAGGAAAGGAAAGGCAACTATATAGTGGAGAAATCTGACCAACTCCCTTAGACATGTGATGCAGGTTAACATCAGCAGTGAAAAGTCGTGTTGATAGCATGTACCCTTGATAAGATGTGCTATGGTCCTCTCATAACCCAAGTCTAACCATGAGAAAATATCAGACAAACCCAAATCAATTGTTATTCTACAAAATATCTGACAAATACTTCTCGAAACTGTCAAGGTCATAAAATCCAGGGAAAGTTTGGAAAACAGTCATAACTCAGACGTGCCTAAGGAGACATGACAACTAAATGTAATGTGTGATTTTAAATGGGAACCAGGAACCAAAAAAGGACATTAGGGAAAAACTAATAATAATGAAAATTAAATAAAGTATAGAGTGTGAAGAATAAAAATGCACCAATGTTAGTTCATTAGTCATGACAAATGTACCGTAATAATGTATGATGTTAACAATAGTCTCCAATGTGTATGGGTATACAGAACTCTGTACTTGCAACTTTTCTGTGTATCTAAAACTATTCTAGAATTCAAAGCTTATTTAAATACTGAAAGCAAAAATACTGGGGTCTTTGATATACACATTATATACAATAAGAACATTCGTAATGAAAAGAATGCTTGAAACTTGGCTTGTAATCTATTAATGATATGTATTAAGCATAAGAATTATAATATTTCAAAATCATAGTGTACTAAAATTTTGTCTACACGTATTAAGTGTGCATTAGGATTATGTCTACACAGATCAAAATAGAGAGAAAGCACTATGGATTTTCAAGTGCACCCTGGAGTTAAACCTAAATACAGTACTCATGCAGTGTTATATTTCCTGTGATGTGGAGATTCAGAGTTAAGTCAGAGCTAAATCTCAGTTAAAACTGAGTTAGGTGATCAGTATCCCCATATTCTAAAAGTGGGGAGCAAGACCATCTCACTGGGACTTGCAAGGAGTTGAACAAAATTATTTTTACCAACATAGTTCCATTACCCATCTCCAGGCTAAGAGAAGACTAAAAATTAGTTAGGGAGGTTGAAAGGTCAGTAATTCGGGGAACTTCGGAGGAAATATTTATGTGTGCAATTCCTCCTCTCAGGTCAGACGAAGGACGTCCCTTGTGTGAAGAAAACAATGAGGGGTGGGGGTGGGGCTATCTCTGAAATAGCCACCAAAGATCCCATAAAAAAACAAATAAATAAAAATTTGGAATATACCACGTAAAGGAAGCCCTTATGCCAGACTCCAGCCTAACCAATCAACAGAAGCTACCTCTTAGCTCTCTGTTCCTGTTACAATGGTTTGGAATGTGTTATCCCAAAACACAGATGTTTAAAACAATTATTTTTTCATGTTCACAGATTATGAAGGTGAGAAATTCAGAAAAGGAAGAGAGGAGATGGCTTATCTCTGCCTAATAATATCTGAGAACTCAGCCAAAAAGATTGGAAGTGCTGGGGTGTATTGGCTGAGAACTGGAATCAACCAACAGTTCCTTTCCCCACGTATCTGGAGCTTTGGCTGAGGTGACTCAAAGACCAGGATGACCAGCAGAACCTGCAGACCTAGACCGGGACTCTCCCCATGGTTTGGCTTCCTCACAACATAGGGACCTCAGGAAAGGCAGCTCAGGGCTCCAAGCATGAGTGTTCCAGGGGGCTGGGTGAAAAGTGCATGGCCTTTTATGACTTAGCCTCAGAGTCACACGGCATCACTTCTGCCAGACGTGATTGGCTGAAGTTAGAGTTCACTTCTTTATGGGAAGGTGTCAAGATCATACTGTAGTAAAGTTTGTGTAATAAGAGATAAGATTGTGACCATCTTTGGACAAGTACAATCTGCCAGATCTCCCTTCTTCATCTGTTCTAAGTCTGAAGGAACCGAAAAAGCTGTCAATAGCAGAGGAGGGAGAATATTCATCAAGCTCTTGCTCCCATCCCACTGCAGGTTTCTCACCTTGAAGAAGTGACAGGAGCAGGGAAGATTTAAAGCCAATGAAATTTGAAGTGCAGGATATTACACATACTGGATTAGATGTATCGAAACATGAAAATAGAGAAATAGAGACAATTTGTTACCTGATTTTGACCAGACAAGCTTTAAGAACTGCCTGAAATTTCATCCAGGGGATGAGTTAATTGTGTGTTTGCTACAGAGCGAAAGACTAACGTTTTCCACCTACACCTTACCAGGCCTAAGTCACTTAACATGGTGAAAGGTGGCTTACGTATGCATCACAATATGCTATTAGTGTAAGTCATGAAGAATTACCTTTCTGGAGTTTGCATGGACATTACCCTGATGGTGAATCAATTTCAGCCACTTGTCAGTCAGGAAGGGCTCAGAAATTAGTTCTAAGAGACAATAAACAAAAGATAATCTAAAATATAGGATTTCTTGTTGTTTGTTTATAGAAAATTCTTAAGTTTACTTTTACCCCAATTTTTAATTTTGATAATTTAAATATATTGAAACATTGAAAGAATACTCTATGGACATTTATATACCTTAACTTCAAACTATTGCCAATTTTTAAATATCTAAGTCCATTGAATTCCATATCTGTATTTATATCTATTTGGCTGAATAATATAGAAGACATTATGATGCTGCACCCCTTCAAATGAGTCTCCTAAGAACAAGGTCATGCTCCTATATAACCACAACACCATTAAGGCACTGAGGAAAGTTAACATTGATATAATAATATTATCTGATATGCATTATGTATTCAAATTTCCTCAATTTGTCCCTTTAATGTCCACTATATTTCCCCCCTTTGAAAATTTAATCAAGGACCACATACTACATTTGGTTGTCGTATCTTTTTGGTGTCCTTTACTATACAGCAGTTCCGTCCTCTTTATTGATGTATTTTACAAGTTCAAGCCAGTTGTTTTGTAGAGTGACCCTCACTTGAATTTGCCTGATTGTTTCCTCACGAATATATTCAGATTAGCACTTTTGACAAGAGTATTACATAGGCAATGTAGGTGCTTCTCAGCACACCACATCAGGAGACAAGTATTGTTTGTTTCCTCCATTATTGGTGATATTAGATTTGATCTCTTAATTAAGGTGGAGGGAGCCAGATTCTTTGTTAAAAAAGGTAACTTTGTCCCTCAGTAATTAATAGCTATAGTAAGTGACATTTTGATACTTCAAGAATGTATAAATATTGTGTTCCCCAATGACTTTTCACTCAATGGTTTCAGCAGCCATTGATGATCCTTGCCTGAATCAATCATGATATTTGTGGCTGCAAAATGGTGATTGTTTTTCCAATTCTATAATTCCTATGACATGTATTGCCTTGCATACTTCAATAAAGAAGAGCATTCCCTCTTCCCCCTTCCCTTCTGTATTGTTTCTGTTTGTTTTAACATGACTATGGACTCATGAATTATTTCTTAATTTGGTGTGTTATATTCACTACCATCCTTATTCTTTCACCGCCCACTTGTCCCAAAGTTGGCTGGTAGGAGCCCCTTCGGACTGGCTCTGGTGTACTTTTGATATGTTCCCATCAGTTTTCAAGCCCTTCATTACACTCTGACACAATACGTTGCAGGCTCAATCTGTAATTTCTCGCCACACATAAGAAATCATCCATTTATCCAAAAATTCCAAGTTTCTTTTAGCAGGAAATCTTAATTTGAAACCAAGATCTTAGTGTTAGTTATGCTGATTGCTACTAGGGAATCAGTAGTGTTCATTGGCATTTTCAGTAGACTATGCTAAGAAATATGTCCTTTTAAAAAAGAAAATAGTCTTTGAAAGAGATGAAATCTTTAATTTTGGTTAATATTATTTTAATTATTAGCAAACAATCACTGTATCTCATACTGTTTTTTAACTTACCTTATTTCATCATTTATCCTGTTGGGCAATGCAATTTACTTGTATTTACCACTACCTATTAGACTATGGTCTCCTTAAGAGAAGTTCAGTAGTATCATTCATTCATTT
>RJWJ010035134.1:0-16822 GCA_004363605.1 Indri indri
GACTGGGGGAGGCGTGGCTGGAGTAACTGAGTTGCAAGTTAGGAGGGGCTTTAGGGTAATAGAAGAAATGTCTTCCTCCCTCCCACAGCTGGTGGGTCTGCTTGCCCTGAGCTTGCAGCAGAGGCTCCCACAGCCCTGATCTGTGGGACAGACACACTGCAGCCCAGAGAGGCACCTCTCTGTCCCATGTGGCCACGCCTAGAGTGTCCTGGGAACAGCTGCCGTTCAGCCAAGCCCAGGCCCCCAGGAATCTGGACAAGGTGCAGACTGACTCCTCCTTCCCTCAGGTGCTGTGGCTATTGCCAGTTGCGATAAACAGAGACAGGAACATCCCAAACCCCATCCTCCCTGCTCAGACCAGTTTCGTGTCCCAGGTTATAGATGAGCACAGAGACCTGGACACTCACCCGGGCATGGCACCTGACCAGGCGAGAGCCTGGACGAGCCACCTCCTACACCAAAAGGCAGACATCATCGTTTCCATCCCAGGACTGGGGCCTGCATGGAGGAGGCAGAGTTGGGGCAGTGTGAGAACCTTAAGGAGCTGATTGGTATCTTCTCCCTTCCCTGTGTCTAGGAGAAAAGCAGCCTCCCAGACAGACAGGCCAGCTGACAGAAGGGAAGATGAAAGCCAAACGGTGAGCACCGCGCCCCCACCCCTCCCAGATAGACGTAAATCTCCCGGGTGCGCTCTCTGGTCCCAAGCCAGGCCTTTGGGGCACTGAGTTGTACCTGGTTTGGCCATACATGTGAGAGGCACTTCATTGGGTGATTGATAGGTGGGCCTCTGTGGGGCTTGCCGCCGCGCCCGGAGCCCTGGCAGTAGGTCTGTGCTCACGGAGTGCTGCCCCGCCAGACACAGCTCCACCCTAACGGAGAAGCAGGCGGAAAAGCAAGTCTTGCCCCAGCAGTGCTGTGCAGGAGAAGCCTAGAGCCCTGGCAGGGCACAGCAGGGCCACCTCACCTGCCCAGGAGCCCCAGGAAGCTCAGACAAACCAGGGCCTCATCGAGGGATTTGAGGGGGCAGCGGGTGCACCTGCGGTACAGAAAGTCAGGGGAAGCCCAGGGCAGCTTTTACTTTCACATTATTTCTGTTCCTAAAGATCCCTGTGAGTCCATCCATTCTAGCAGGAGCTGCAGGTAAGCCATGGAAAAGCGTGTTGGAACCCCTGGCTCATCCTTAGAGGGCATCCCGGAGCCTGGCCCAGCTGCGCAGAGCTCCCAGCACCTGCTTCCACTTAAGGTGGCAATTCTCTCGTCCTCTGTGTTAAGCTTTTCCTGTAAAGATAGACTCCTACTGACATTGCTAAGTTTAGACCTTAACTGTTAATACAAACAGCATCAAGGTTACACCTCAGTGCGGAACGAGAGGAGAAATACACCTGGCAGGGCCAGGCTGGTGCTGTCCTGGGGCCCCAGCCCTCCCAGCCAATGTGCTCCTCTCGCTGCCCTGGGCACGTCCGGGCCCCTCTGCCTCCCCAGCTCCTCCTCGGCCTGCACTTCTCTGTGTAAACCTTACTCCCTAAAAAGTGGCCTCCCAGACCCCAGGCTCGGCAAGGCTCCCCACTACGGATCCTGAGCCCATACTGCCCTGAGGCCCTGAGCGTGCACACGCTAGCTTGTGCAGACTCGCACTCTCTGCCAGCTCGTAGGCCCTGGGAAGGCCGGGCTTGGGCTTCTCACTCACCTGCTGTCCCTTTGCCTTGTGCACACAGTGGAGTTCAGCCAACTAACTCGCCACGAATCTCTGCAATTGCAGAGGCCCGTGTGTCTGGGAGCCACAGGATAGTCACAGGTGTCCAAACGGCAGCACGAGGGCCTGTGGGCCAGCACTGGCTCTTCCTAGGCAGCTGCTGGTGTGGGGAGCGCCAGCTCCTGCACACCAGACTCACACTCCTCCAGCTGCAAGAGTGGATTCCAGATCCCAGCAACTTCTGGAAGAGAAGCATTCTTGAACCCTTCAATCCCAAGGATGGTGCTCGCTTCCTTGGACACCCGTCATTTCTTTCTTTAACTAGGCCCCTGGTCACTGCTGGCTCATGCTGGCACGAGCTTCTGAGAGAGCAGGGCCTACAGGCGCCAGCAGCAGAGCAAGCACAGCGTGAGGGAGAAACCCCCGGGGCTGGCTTTTATTTTCTGTTTTATACTTTTCAATATTTCCAAATTCTCTCCAGTGAACATGTACTAAATTTATAATTAATGGAGAACAAACCAGTATTATTTAAAAGAAAAAAAGAGCCCCAAATGTGCAGTCAGGCGACTGGGGCAGGCACTGTGCCATGGGCTGATTGTGTTACAGCGCTAAGGACCAGTGCCACGACCTGAAACGCGGCCCCGCGGGCGGCACAGAGGACAGAGAAGGGGTGCAAGCCCTGTGCAGAGGTGCTGAGAAGTGCTCTGGCAGCCTCTTTCCTAGCCTGAAATTGAAGCAGAACTTCCCTTTTATGCAGTGAAGAATTTTTTTTAATAGAATGATATTGAAGAAAAAAATTCTAATTTTTTAGTGACTCTAATTTCACCTGTAATAGCTTTCACCCTCGCCTGTTTCCTTGGGCCTGGGCTCCGCCACACATTTATTGGTGACATAGTCAGGCATTCGGCTCGCTCTGAGATGAAGGTCCAAGGAGACGGCCCAAGACTTGCAGCCTCGCACATCCTTTTGCCTCTCGACCAGAGACTCCCAGAATCCATCCATTCACCCCTCAGATATTTGGGGAGCTCCTGATAGGTGCCAGGCCTGCTCTCAGTGTGAGGACAGTGGTGAGCAGAGAGGGCTGGGGGTCCCAAGGGGAAGTCCCTAAACCAGCGCAGGGGCTCCATGGAGCAGTGATGTTTGCACAGAGCCTCAAAGAACGAGCTGGAAGCTTGTGGGGCTGAGACAAGAGCAGACTGAGCGTGGCAGGGAGGGCACTGTGGGCAAAGGCACAGAGTAGGGTGTGTGGGGCAGGGGAAAGCTGGCCAGAGATGGAGCTGGAGGGCCAGGCTGGGGGCACGGGGCTGTGCCTGCCCTGACAACAGCCAGGCGGCTTCAGAGGCTCTTAACAGAGGGCTCGTGAGGTCAGAACTCCATTGTACAGCTGACATTTGGGCAGCAACATTGATGAACATGTTTAGAGTAGATTCCTTCCTCTTCTTTTTGTCAAAGAGAAATGAGGTACATCTGCGGTCTTCCACAAACAGGTCCCTAGGACATCTGCTGTGCCCGTGGCCAGCTCTGAGTAGACCTTCACTCACTGCAGGCCTGTAATATCCTCCCCGCTGCCGCCAGGGGACCCACACAGCAGCCTCTAGTGTCAGCCAGACATCTGGTCCTGTCACCGGCCCCCAAGAGGAGTAAGCCAGGGCCTGAAGAAGAGAGGCCAGGTCCCTCCGGTGGGTCCTGCCTGGCCACCCCCACAGCCTTCATGGCCACGGAAGGGTGGGAGTGAATAGTGGGGCAGGGCTCCTGGCAAGCAACGGCAAGTGCTACACAGCGAGGGAGTGAGTCACTCCACGGGGTGCTCAGGAGCCATCAGTGCGACGGCGTGCGGGAGGCGTCTGGCCCACCCGGGCTCCAGGCTGGGGAGGGGGTTGAGGGCCAGCAGGCAGCTCTGCACCACTCTGCAGGGAGCTTGGACCTACCTGCAGCCTTCTCTGCCCTGGCTGTGCCCATGGTTTTCATTTTTAAATATTTATTGTTTTGCTAATTATAAAAGTAATACATATTCATTGGGAACATTTGGAAAACTGAGGTTTTATAAATGACCCTGGTCCCAAGGTATCCTGCCCTGGCCCAAGCAGCCTTTATGGGCAGACTAACAGAAGAGTCTTTCTGTTCCATTTTAGGAAGATCCTAGCACCTCCCCGTCTCCAGGGACCCGAGCGTCTAGCCAGCCACCTAACTCCTCAGGTAAGAGGGCGCCATCCTGACCCCAGGGAGGCATGAGGTCTTAGCATGGGAGGCAGGGACGCTTAGAAAAAGATAATTGGTTCCAACCACAGGGCAGAACGCGTGAGGGAGCCGGGCCGCGTGGAAGCCCAGCTCCTGCGAGTTCCCTGAGCAGGCTGGAATTGCTAGAGCAAACTGACCACAGTGCTCCCCAGGGTGACCTGCCGTGTCACCTTGTCTCTCACCAGGACCCTGAGTCCCTCACAAGGGAAGGCACTTGCCTGAGCATGTGTCCAATTGTAGAAAAGTACACCCAGGGCTCCTGAGTGCAGGCTGGGCCCAGCACTCTTAAGAGGGATATTTAAACATGCCTCCTAGTGAAATGCCAACCAAGGATGGACGTTACAGAGATCACCAGTAGAAGTTGCTCCACCAGAAACACAGCCCTTACCTTGCTCAGGTGTCTCCCAATCTGAGCTATGGGAGAGAGGCTATAATTAGAGAATGTGATGGGCCGGTGTTCAGTCATTCAGCAAACATCTGTGCAGTGTCTCCTCTGTGCCAGGCCTGTGGTCATGAGCAGGGCAAGGAGAGGCAGGGGGTTAGGCCACCCTACCCTGGGCAGGGAGACTCTTGCCAACCATTTGCTCCGTGCCTGCGCCAGCCACCTGCGGGCATAACTGCCTTCCTCATGAGGCTGCGTGCTGTGTCCTCTCCTTCTAGAACTTGGCCTGGCATGTTGATTTGCCAGAATCCATAGGTTCTTGGCCAATGAATGTAAACAATGTCCCTGCCCTCATTTGGGCTGAGTGGTTTCCTGTTAGGAGACTGAGGCTCTGTGGTTTACTCAAGATCACACACGCAGAGCATGGCTGTGACCCCAGGTCTGTGCCTGCGGGCCCAGCGCCCATCCCAGAAGGTGGCTTTGAGGAGAACCGCCTCAGACCTGCAGTCGGTCTGCAGGGTCTTGGGGCCGAGTGGCTTCCCCACCAGCCCTAGGAATTTTGTCTTCTGCCTTTGGCCAGCCCGCAAAGTCAGCGCGTGCAAGTCAGCAAATCCCTTGCAGTGGAATGAAATACAGTCTGATACCACTTACTTTAAACAAGAAAAGACAAACCAGCTTTCAGGTCCAGGCTGGAAAGAGCCAGGTGCAGTGTGTGGCACAGT
Source organism: Indri indri (assembly GCA_004363605.1). Taxonomy (NCBI): domain Eukaryota; kingdom Metazoa; phylum Chordata; class Mammalia; order Primates; family Indriidae; genus Indri; species Indri indri. The sequence goes on from RJWJ010035134.1 coordinate 5,036, forward strand.
CAACGAAAGGTGCCAGTGGGCTCCAGGGTCCACAGCAGATGGAGACACAGGCTGCCCTGGGAGCGTCTGGGGGAGGGGTTCCGCTGCCTGCTCACCCCGTTGCTGGCATCACTGGTTCCATTACCAGCTGGTTCACATTCCACGGAGAGACCCAAGCGTGGTGAAAGGACTTGAAACCAGGTCACAAGTCAAGGTCAACCAGGTCAAGGGAACGGGAGCTTGAGTCCTGGAGTGGAGGAAACACAGGGTGACAACAGTGCCATCTGCCACCCTCAAGGGGCTGCCCTGGGCCACAGGGGAACTGAAAACAAGGAGCCAGATTGCAGCTCCACTCGAGGCAGACCTTCCCGCCCGGGGGCTCTGCACCCTCGGCATGGGGGCAGTTCTTGTCGGGGGTGCCTAGGGGGTTGGGGTGGCTGCTGAGTCCTCTCAGCTCTGAGGCTCTTCGTCCATGAAATGAACTGACAGAGGCTGGCCGGAAGCCCTGGGAGCGGAGCAACTCGGTGGAGAAACCTGTGTCCTCGTTACTGTCCAGGTGAGCTGCCCTGGGGAGGCCCCAGCAGTGACTGGGGGGCAGAGGCGGGTGCTGGCGCCAGCTCATGTGTCTGTTTCATTCCGTTGCTGTAGAACCCCGTCTGTGGCAAAGAGCCCCGAAGCTAAGAGCCCCCTTCAGTCGCAGCCTCACTCTAGGTACCGAACAACCCTCCTGCCCACTGTCCCCCGGTCTCTGGGGCCTCCTCTGTCTCCTGTCCCGTGACTAACACCCCTGAACCCTATCTCATGTCTCGGCATTCAACAGCTTGCTCTGGGAAGGTGATCTTTTCTTGCAGACCCGGGGAAAGGCAGAGCTGGAGGGATTGGGCTTGTACAGGCCAGCTCCTTCCCTCCCTCCCCGCGAGGAGAGGCCGAGCCTGGAAGGCAGCGACCTGTCCAAAGCGGCAGCGAAGCAGGGCTGAGCTCAAATCCAGCTTTCGACTCACTAACCGTGACATTGGGCAAGTTAGGCGACCTCTCCAAGCCTCCGTTTCCCCGGTGCAGTGAGGGCTGTTGATCGCTGCCCACGGGACGGCGGCAGGGCAGGCGCAGGTGAACGGCAGCTGGACGTGCAGCATGCCCACTGGCCGCCGCCGCGCCCCCCACGCACAGCCGGTTTCCCCACGGATCTGCTGACCATAGTGCCCAGACCAAAAGCTGGTGTGACAAGAGGATAGGGTACTGGGAACTGAGGTTGCCCAAAAAGTCAGAAACAAAACAGCCACATAGTACCGTGGGCCAAGTGTGGCCTGAATTTGAAGACCTCTAGAACCTGCACCAAGAAACATCTCCATTGCCCAACCCAAAGTGAAGGGAAACAACTCTTGTCACAGAGCAGGAGGGATTTGAAACTAGCCTTGCAGAGCAGGACAGATGATGAGCACAGCAGAACTCCAGCCTGGCGCTGGCAGAATGGCTGTGACCAATGCAGGTGGACAGAGAGGTCTCGGCAACCAGCTAGCTGTATGCTGGGGACAGTCCCTGCCCACAGAGAGCTCATGTAAACAAGACAGCTGTGGTCCTGGGGATGCTCCTGAGAAGGCGAAAAGGGCCACGTGGTGGACAGGGCGCTTTAGGGAGTGGGGTAGGACAGGCCTCTCTCAGGAGGGGGCATTTCTGCCCACCTGGATAAGGAGCCTGCCATGCAGAGGTGGTGGGGACAGCTGTCCAAGCTGAAGGAATGGTAAGTGCCAAGGCCCTGGGCCTGAAGTTCAAAGGGCAGACAGCAGGCAGTGTGGCCAGAGAGGTAGGCTGTGCGGGGGTGGAAAGAGGTTAGTTTGCATCGCACTCCGTGTGCAGCAGGTCCCAGTCGGAGAGCTGTAGGCACCGCGGCCGTGTAGGGAGCCGGGCAGGGGAAGGTGACCAGAGCAGGGCAGGGTCAAAAGCAGGATCCCAGAACAGGTGCAGCAGCTGGGGGCGAGACTGCCGCCCTCCCAGCAGAGCCAGCCATGTCCTGCTGGAGTGAGGGTGGGCTGCCACGTTCTCAGTGGCCAGGAGCATTGTCAAGGCCATTCCCACCTGGAATGGGGTCTCTCCAGTTCCAAGACAAATCTGGTCTCTCGTTTCCCAGATGGCTGCAAAGGGGGTGTGTGCCAGTGACCGCTCTCACGCAGGCTTGCTTATGGAGCGAACAGTGTTTGTCGTGGGGGCCGCCAGGTGTGCAGAGAGGGAGGGCTGAGGCCTAGAGAGGAAGTCGCTGGGACAGGCCTGGAGAATCCAGGGGCCTCCAGCTGGAGCCCGAATTAATTACACAGGTGTTGGGCCCGTGCTTGGTGCAGGAGCACTTCATTCCTCAGCCCCGGGGAACATGGTCCTCGCTCGCTCCAGATGGCCCTCACCTGTGCCGTGACTGGGCACAGCGGAGCTTGGCCCTGCCACCGTCACACCCATGATCTCTCTGCCTGGCTCGGGCCATGTACGTGTCCCTGAAACCACGGGCTCCAACAGCCGTTCTGTCCGTCTGGGGCAGAGCTTGCGTCCCAACAGCACGGCCCTCAGCATCACAGTAGCGTTTTTAAAAGACCAGGTAGTCAGACGAGCCATCTTGCCAAGATTCTCCAGGGAGGATACGTGTGCGAGATGTTAAAATCCAAGTCGGTTAACCTTAGTTCAGAAACTTGTCAAAGCAGCGCAGTCCATGAGAACCACCTCAAAAGAGAAACCACATCCACGGATGTTTCTTGAAAGAGTCACACGCAGCCGTGGGTGCTGGTTTGTGTCGGGAGCCGATGCCTCCAGGACAGGTGTTAAATGGGCGACCTCACGTACTTAATGCCACTGTTGCTGGTTTCCCGAGCCTCCATTTTAGCCAGGCACGTAAACCCCAGCGCGAGGGCAGGTTATCGGAGCTGGTGTCTTTCCAGGGAGGCAAGGGTAGCGTGCTTGAGTCGCCACGTCTGTGCAAGAGCTCTCAAACCAGAGCAGCTCCTCTGCTGGACCCCAAGAACTGACTCTTGGGTTGGGAAATATGGTCCCAGTATCCGTGGAACCCTCTTGCAGTAGAGACTGGGCATTAAGATCCTTTCCAGGTAGCCTAGGGGTGGCCGTAGGTAAGAAGCAGGAAAGTCCTGAGAGGCGAGGGGAGCAGGCAGCGCGCAGCCCTGCAGCGGGCTCCGGCACACCCGGCGTGCCTGTTGACGCCGGCCACTAGCGTGGGGGGCCTCGGGCCTGCTGTCCCCTCACTGCCCTGCTATTCTCCCCAGGATGAAGCCTGCCGGGGGCGTCAGTGATGTGGCCCTGGATGCCTTCGATCTGGACCGGATGAAACAGGTGAGTGTGTCCTTCCTGCAGAGGCCAGGAGTGGCCAGCAGGCGGGGGCAATCTGTGCCCGACGAGGCCCACACGGGAAGCCCTCGGCCGCGCCCACGTAGACTTGGAGGGTGGTGGGCAGCAGGACTTCCCAGGCGCCCCTGGCCATCCTGCCCTCCACCTGGGGAGGGCAGCCAGGGGCCACAAGGAGTCAGGCAAGGGTGAGAGCTGCAGCCCAACACTTGTGACACGTCCCCACCAAGGCCAGCTCCCCTGTCTCCCTGCCTGACCCTCTACTCCGATGCTCTGCTCCCACCAGGAGATCCTAGAGGAGGTGGTCAGAGAGCTTCACAAGGTGAAGGAGGAGATCATTGACGGTGAGTGAAGGGCCCACGGCCGGGAGAGGGACATCGCCCTGGGCTGGCCACAGGGTGGAGGGTCCCCCAGGGTGGCGGCCTTCTAGGCCAGGCAGCCTGCGGGTTTAAGCCAGGGCCAGTACTGCACTTAAGAAACTTCATTCTTGTAATCTCTAGTTGAGGAAACTGAGGCTCAGAGAAGTGACTTGCCTAAGAACACGTACCGCCCTGGTGTCTGAAACTCGAATCTGGGGCCTTTTCGCTTCTCCCTGGGGCCTCAGGGTGCTTATGTGTGGAGGCGGGTGGTCCCAGCGTGCATTCCAGAGCCCAGCCTGGTAGAAGCAACTTGAAGTTTTGTTATTTCATTACCTGTTGACTTGCTGCCGCCTCCAGTCACCGGTTGGGGTTCAGAGGAGACTGCCGTCTCCCTGGGGTGCAGGGGGGCCCAGAGCCACAGAACTACCTTCTAGGCCTGTACCTGCTTGGCCCGGGCGGGGGAGCCTCTGGCTCCAGAGAGCAGGACGTCCCCGCTGCGGCGTCACATCCGTCCTTCCTGTTCCCACCAGAGCCCCTGAGGGGCTGGCTCAGATCTGCGGCCAGAGGGAAAGGGAAGGTGGGGCAGGGTGGGCCCAGCCCCTCCACAGAGCAGCGACGCGTGGCTGGGCAAGGGGTCCCCTGCACCCAGAGGGGTGGAGGCTGGTGGCAGGGGGGAGAGGAGGCCCATCGGGAGCCTGCGGACCAGCCTGGGCCTCCCCTCGCAGCCGCCACGCCCTAGTTTGAGCAGGCAGCACGCAGTTCCTGTTTGTCCACCTCCCTGGAAGGCCTGGGCTGGGGAGATAAGGCGCTGATGCATGAGCCGAGCCGGAGCCACGAAAGCAGACACGCAGCCAGCAATTGCTGGGGGCCCTCGAGGGCCACAGCGGAATGGACACCTGCAGAGTGGGGTGTGGTGGGAACCTCGAGCCCCAGCCTCAGGTGCCACCCCAGCCCGCAGGGAAGCACAGGCCACGCCAGGGGCCCTGAACAGTGGCACCCTGCTACTGACGGTGCCCTCCCTGGCCCCGTGAGGTCTGTCCAGGGAGAAGCCTGAGCTGACGTGGAAGAAGCAGAGCAGGACCAGGGGACACCAAAGGCCTGCGGGGAGCAGGGGGCTAAGAGGGCGGAGGGACAGGCCCAGATCTGGGGAGAGGACCGAGAGCAGCCCTGGCCTCTGCCGTGGAGGAAGGCAGGCCTCAGGCCAGGGGTGTGGGCAGGACCAGCGCAGCCCACCGGGCTCCCAGGCCAGGGACTTCCTGCTGCCCCCGCAGAAGCCAGACGGGCCAAAGCCCAACCTCCACTCTGTCAGAGAGGGGCTCCCAGGTGCCCCAGTAGACCTGGGTCCCATATGTCCAGGGCTTCCAAAGACCCTGCATCTCAGCACGGGCAGCTCCTCACGCAGGGTCCTGGTGCTCAGCGGCCCCGAGGCCATGGACTGGTCACTGGCCTCCACCCTGCAGCAGGGACTACTGCAAGAGAAAGGGCAGAGGAGACCCCAAGCGCTCTGTTGTCACCCAAAGGTCTGTGCCAAAGCCCGCAGCACTGTTGGGCCTCCAGCCTGTGCCCCTGGCTCTGAGAGACAGTCGGGGGGACGGGCCCCAGGCAGGTCTGGCAGGCGCGGGGGCTGGGCCGGCCCCGCGTGCTGAGCCTCCCCTGCGCCTGTCCCCAGCCATCAGGCAGGAGCTGAGCGGCATCAGCACCACGTAAACGGCACCGAGACGTCGAGGCCATCGGGAGGACAGCGAGGCGCCCATCCAGCCCCAGCCTCCAGCACACGCAGAGCTGCATGGAGCTTGGAAGCACTTCATTTAAAGTCTTAACCTGTGATAAAATATTAAAATGAGGAAACAAAGTTCAGTTCCAGGATTTTTTTAGATTCTACCTGACACAGAACACCAGGTCTATTCGTCTTTTTTGTATTTTATATTTGCTTATTTAAGTGTATGTTTCTCTTGGGTTATAGAGAGGATGCCCCCCCCCGCCCCCACCCCCGGCCAAATCACCTGCTTCATTAGATAGATGGTTTCCAAGTTTTCTCCTAGGTGATGCTCTTAGCGCCTCAGCTGGCAATGATGGCCGGGCACAGCACGGTGTCACCACACAACGGAGCTGTCTGAGCGCAGCTCTGTCCGCAGCAATCATGGTGTTGAAACTGTGCACCGCGGTGTCTGTGTCCACACGGTAATAAACGGTTTACTGTCCACAACTTCGGGCTCTGGCTCTCGCTCTCTTGCACTGGTTCTCGGTGGCTCCTGGCAGGAGATAGGCCCACGACCATGGCAACAGGACTCAGAGGGGCAAGACAAGGTCTTCAGTGGGGGGCTGGGCTCGATCGGAACATCTGAGACCTGGGAGGGTGAGCTAGGGCAGCTCAGGCACCTCCGGCCCGTGCCCTGGGGCTGGGCCTCAGGTCCTGCCTGAGGGGACACCCACCCCCATGGTCTCCCCCTGGATAGATGGGCCCTAAGTGCAGCTGAGGCCTCGGAACACCACAGGGACCCGTGTGCATTCTGGCCGGCAGCACCCCCCGCCTGCACCGTTCATTTGGAGGAATGGGACTGGGGCCCAGCAGGTGGCGGTCAAAGGGAAGGCGGCTCTGCCTCCTGTCCCCTCCGGGGTCTCTGCCCTGTGGCAGCAGGTGCAGGCCGCACGCCTGCCTGAGGCACCAGCTCCCCATCGCGGCCAGAGAGTCCGACCCTTGCAGCCTTGAGGTCCTGGAACTTCATGCTCCGGGTTGTCCCACGTGACCTCCCACAGCCACAGAGCACTCTTTGTGCCCAACCACTCTGAGGGCCACCGGGGGAGGTGCTCACCTCCTGGGCCTGGTCTGCCGATTACGAGGGGCCCTACCGTTTCCTGGTCCGGCTCCTGACGCACCTCAGCTCCCTGAGTGCTCCACAGCCCTGAAAGATGGGGGTGATTGTGCTGCCTGCTGGGAGGCGGGACGCCAAGGCTCGGCTCTCAGGACGGCTTCCCAGGTTTGATGGCTGTTCTAAGCCAGGTCCAGGAATCCCACAGTCTCGGGCCTGGGGGCCGGGGAGCTGGCAGGTGGCCTTCAGAGGGCCGATGCAGCCCTGGGGGCCCCTGCTGGCACCCTCCCCCCAGAGAAAACAGGCCTCCTCCTCGGGACTGCTGACACCCTCGGACCCCAGGCCCCAACTTGTGGGTGTGGCCCGGACGTGCCCCTTTGTGCAGTCTGCAGAAAGGCCTGCTGGTGGGTGGAGGAGCCCTCTAGGCGCAGCCACGGGAGGGGCTGGCTCTCCCGGGTTCTCCTGGGCCTACGGGCGGCCCGCCCAGGATCAAAGTCCTCGCAGAACAAACCCTGGACTAGACCTCTTGCCTGCGCCATGTCAGCAGTCAGACCATTCAGAGACACAGGTGCCTGGCACTACGCAAGGCCACTCCCAGGCCTCCTCCCAGCCCTCCCTCTCCTAGGGCAGCAGGGACAGCCAAGCCCTGGCCTCAGCCTCCCTTCCCTAAGCCATGGAGGCTGCCTTCCCAGGGCTGCAGGGAGGGCCTCACTCCAGCACCCACTGCTGCCTGCCCACCCACCTCGGACACCAGGACCCCCTCACCCCACCCCAGTCCAGCCCCCCAGGAGAAGGCAGCCTCCTTAGGTCCCAGCTGTGCCATCGGCCCTTCTGCAGAAAGGACAGACGTGTCCCCGCTTCACACAGACTCCAAGGACACTGCCCAGCTTGCTTCCCACTGAGCATTCATCTGCCCCTCCAGCCCCTGAGCTCAGGCACCTGCTCTGTGTGGAGCTCCCTAAGCCCCACCTCTGAGGGTGGGGAGATAGGCCCCACTGTTGGGCCTGAACCCTCTCTGGGCTCAGGGAAGGCTTCCTGTAGGGGGAGGGCAGACGGCAGAGAACCGGGGCTTCAGGCCAGGCGCGCCTTCCGCTGCGCACACCCGAGAGGCCCCATTCACCGTGGCAGGGCCCTCGGGGAACACCGCCCAAGCAGCAGCCACCATCCTCCTAAGGAGCCAGAGCAAACGGGACAGAGGACTTGGGACTGGCCTGGACGAAGCACCGCTTGGGCCTCAGGCTCCACCCGCCAGGGCAGCCGGGCCGCCACCACCCCTCAGAACACACTCCATGGACTGTGACCACACACACTAGATTTAATTTAGGGCACAGGAACACCAGAGAACTCCGCTCTGTGGCAACTGTGGGCACAGAGCACTTCGGTCACAGTAGGTGGGGCGGGGCCAGAGGGGGAGGCCTGTCCCAAGGCCACAGCGAGTCCACGTGCAGACCAGTCAGCGCCAGGCTGCAGCCCTGCCACTGTCGCCAGGGCTGGCTGCCGATGGCAATTCCAGGGCCTGCTGGGGGACGAGAGCAGCAGCCCTCTGCGGGAGTCAAACGCGGCCCAGCCAGCTCTCCGGAGCTAGGCCGTGGCAACCAGCAGGAGCAACCTGGGGCTCCCACCCCGCGGGACAGGGGTCTGGCCAGGCTCACAGACGGTCCTCCGCCAGCTTGCACACCCGCTTCACCCTGGCGTAGGGCCCCAGGGAGTCCTCAAACACAAAATCCCAGAGCACCTTCACCCACGAGAGGTGCTGCGGCAGGTGGTCGTAGTACTCGGGCGCAATCTTCCGCACCTGTGGGGGGGGTGTGCTGGTCAGGGCGCGTCTTGGCCGGCTGTCCCCTCCGCCACACACGCTCACATGCACACACACTGTCCCCTCCCGGGGTGCCAGTGTCCACCTCCCTGCCTGCCCCCTCCCCCAAGCTCCCTGAAGGCTGGTGCTGCCTGAAGGGGGGCGAGGGGCCCAGGCTGAGCCAAGACCCTGCGGCAGTGGACGCCAACAGGCTCAGCTCGGGGCCCTGCACAGGTGGGAGTCCAGGAGTGAACATGTGCCCCCCGCCCCGGGCCCACCCCCAACTTTCTGATCCAGGACCAGGGGCTTCCTTCCCCTCCCAACACCGCCTGGCCTGAGTCCTGCTGCCGGGCCACCGGGTCACAGGCTGCTCTTGCCCTCGGTCCCCCAGGGCCTCACCTGTCACACCCTCCTCCCCACCTCAGTACTTGTCACTTCCCAAATGCCTGTCCTGCACCTCCAGGAACTGCTCCAAGCAGCTCTGCCTGCCACCAGCACGCGGCCTTGGCCCCGCAGGATGCCCTCCCACCCCCAGGGAGCATGCACCCAGGGCACAGGGCACGTGGAGCCCGCCTGCATGGGGGGGCAGTGGAGCTGAGAGACACACGGGGCCTGCACCTGGTGCCGGGGCCTTTCGCTTTGCTCGGGAAAAGTAAAGGCTGGTGGCTGACAGCGGGCACTCGGCGACCAGCTCAGGTCAGAGCCTCACTCTGCCACTTCCTGAGCAGGTGGCACCCCTCTCTGAGCCTCTGCCTGCCTGTCTGTAAAATGGGGGTGATGGATAACGAGGGCATCTGCCTCCTGGGCTGCAGCGGGGGTCAGGTGAGATGGCACCGGCACAGAGCAGGCACTGGAACTGTCGGCGCGAAAGGAGGGGCAGACACACGGGCTGTCGGACTGCAAGATTGCATGGGCCAGGGCACACGCATGTGCGCACACACGGGGGTGCACAAACACCTGTACACCCAGACAAGCACAGGTAACCACGTGCACAACACCTGCACTCGCACAGTCACAGGACAGACGTGCTCGCACACACACGTGCACACACAGACTCACACACTCAGGCACCCGAACGTCCTTCACACCCCGCCTTTGCCGCAGGTCACCTCAGCTCTTTCTAAGCAGCAAGTTGCCATCAAGGTGTCAGACGGGGACCTGCTGAGGGGCTCCTCCTCCTCCCCTTCCTCCCCTGCCTCCCATCTCGTTCAGAAATTCTCCAACTCCAGGTCTCCCAAGGCAGAGGTGCCAACCCCAGAGGCTTCTGCCCCCTGGCACAGGCCAAACCCCTTGGTTTGCAAAGGGCCAGGCCCATCCTGTCCACACTGGCCATGTCTGAGCTAGGAGGGGGCCCCTGGAAGGTCACAGGGCAGTGACAATAAGTAACCAGGGACAGGAAGTCTGGAGGCAGGAAGGAGGGTGCTTCACATGCAGTATCACTAACACCAACTCACTTTGCAGAAGAGGAAGCTGAGGCACAGAGAGGGCAAGCAGCTTGCCCACGGACACACAGCCAGTAAACAGCAGGGTGGGTTCAGGCAGGTTTCCACCGAACCAAGCAGCCCACACTACACGTGCCTCGTGAGACCAGCTGGGGACTCGCCTGTGCTGTGTGGCCTTTCCTAATGCCTTGGGGACCACAAGTGGGAGTGGCCATCCCATGACCAGCACAAAAAGGAAAAGGTAGCCCGAACCTGGCCCAGGGCCCTCCCCGGGGGTCCCTACCTCCTTTGACATGCTCAGCCCCGCCGGTCCCCAGCCACATACCAGGGGCAGGTTGCAGCCGGGGATGCTGGGGAAGTCGTGGTGCTCCACGTGGTAGCCCGCGTTGAAGGTGATCCAGTTGAGGGGCCCATAGTAGGAGTAGGTCTCATGGCCCTTGAGGAACATGTAGTGCTCGGCCACAAAGTGGCCCGAGATGGGGTGCAGGCCCAGGCCCAGGAAAGAGCTGGCCAGCAGGTAGGCCACGGGTTTGAGCCCCCACAGGGCAAAGATGGTGGCATCAGCTGCCAGCTGCACCAGGGTGTTGAGCACCTCCATGCGGGTCACGGCCTTGGGGTTCACGCAGAGCGGCCGCAGCGAGTAGAAGAAGGGCTGGAGCGCCAGCCAGAGCAGCTTGCGAGCCGGCGTGCAGAAGAACCAGCCCTCGAGGCGCGTGGGCACGTCCACGTCCAGCCCGTCGCCACCTAGGTAGCGGTGGTGGTCCACGTGGTACTTCTTGAAGGAGGCGGCGTAGGGCACGCCCACGGGCAGGTTGGCAAAGATGGCAAACCAGCGGTTGCGGGCGGTGCAGCCCGTGCCGAAGGCAACGTTGTGCGAGATGTCGTGGATGGCCAGCGTCAGCGAGTGGTTCACGCAGCCGCCGAAGACGTAGGCCCAGAAGAGCAGCCAGCGCCACGCCAGGCCCCGCACCAGCCAGCAGGCCAGCAGCTGCGCCAGCACCAGCCCCAGCACCGTCCACTTGAGGTGCGGGTCCGGCCGCATCAGGGCCTTGATGGCCGGGTACTTGGCTGCGGGTAAGACGGGGGGAGGGGGGGACATCTGAGGCAGGAACCCGCTGCAGGCGTGGGCACCACACGCACGCTGCCTGCCCTCCCCCTTCCCTCCCTCCGCCACCTGTCCTGGAAGCGCCCAGGCAGTGGCATGGCGATACGCAGCCCCTACCCAGCACCCTCTGCCCACCCCCAGGACCTCAGAGGGAGGGGCAGGAGTCACTGAGACCCAGCCCTGCCTTCGTGCTTCGGAGCCTTGGGCGTGCACACCCACCTCCCCACCACCTGGGGGTCTGAGGAGACTTGCCAGACTGGGGGGACTTGCCACCAGCCTAAATAAAGATCAGCTGTCAACACGGGTCACAGAAATGTAATGACGTAATGCCAGAAATCAAAGCAGCCGCAGAGCTACGGCTGCCCGGCCCCTGGCGCGCCCAGGCCAGCTGCACAACCGTGCCGTGCACCACTGAGGCTCAGACGCAGCCTAAGAGTGACAATGTAGCCTGCACACCCCCAAACCCAACAGGTACCCGGGGGTGGGCATCAGTGGCCAGGGAGGCGAACACTGAGGGCTCCACTGTGTCTCAAGAGTTTCAGTTTGTAAAACAAGCCAGAACTGAAGGAAATGTAAGATGTTGGATGCGCTCGTTTCACGTGGGATGTGTTTGTTACAGTATCTTTTGTACTCTTCTGTATTTTGTGTTACAAGAAAGGAAAAAACAGCAAGGGTGGGAGTTGGCCGAGCAGGGCAGGGCCGGGAAGGAGCAGCAGGGTCGGGGGACGCCCGGACCCCCGGGGGAGGGGGCGCTGTGCCTTCCAGAAACCTGTGCTGCTCGGCAGGAGGGGTTGGCAGGTTGGAGGCAGAAGGCGAGTGCGGAGGCTACGTAGGAGGGACAGGGCAGGGGTCGCCACATACTCCAGGTGACAGACACCCCCAGGTCTGTTCTGTCCCCTGGCTCCCCAGGCAAAGGCAAACAGACCCTCAGAGATGGGGCCAGTACCGTCATGCACAGGTG
>RJWJ010035135.1:0-16820 GCA_004363605.1 Indri indri
TAGACTAATGGACAATAAACGTGTGAAAAATGATCAACATCTCTAATCATCAGGGAAATGCAAATCAAAACCACAATGAGATATCACCTAACCCCAGTGAGAATGGCTTTTATCAAAACATCCCAAAACAGTAGATGCTGGCAAGGATGTGGAGAGAAAGGAACACTTGTACACTGTTGGTGGGACTGCAAACTAATACGACCTCTATGGAAAGTAGCATGGAAATACCTCAAAGAACTAATGTATACCTACCATTTGATTCAGCAATTCCACTGTTGCATATTTTCCCAAAGGAAAAAAAAAAAAAAGTCATTTTATCAAAAAGGTACTTGCACTTGAATGTTTATTGCAGCATAATTCACAATCACAGAGATGTGGAATTAACCCAAATGCCCCTCAGTACATGAATGGATTAATAAAATGTGGTATATGTATATCAGGGAGGCCTACTCAGACGTGAAAAAAAAAAATGGTGAAATACTACCTTTTGTAACAACTTGGGTGGAAACGGAGACCATTCTTCTAAGTGAAGTATTGCAAGAATGGAAAAACAAACACCACATGTACTCATTATTAAATGAGAACTAATCAATCAACACTTATGTGCACATATGGAAGTAAAGCTCAACAGCAATCAAGCAGGTGGGAGGAAGAAGAAGGGGATGGGTAAATTCACACCTAATGGGTATCATGTACACTATCTGGGTGATGGACACACTTATAACTTTGACTGAAATGATACAGAAGCAATTCATGTAACCAAAACATTTGTACCCCTGCAATATTCTGAAATTAAAAAAGGGATGAACGAACTAAAACAGCTGTCACTTTTATAGAACCTACTACGTTCTAGGCACTATTCCAAATGATTTATGTATATTAAATCTCTAATCTCCATTGCAGTGAGCTATGTACTATTATTATCCCCATACCACAAACAAAAAGTTAAGGAAGTTGCCCAATTGCACATGGCTAAGAAGAAGATCTGCAACATTAATCCAAGCAGTCTGACGTTATAGTCCCTGCTCTTTTCTAGTACACTACACTACACTGTACTGACTCTCCAATGAACGATGGAATGAATACAGGACAGATAAAATGTAGAGAGAGAAGGGAGGAGAATAGAGCAAGGAAGAAAGGAAGACAGGATGCATGCAGACCTGCAGATATTTATGCTATGTGTGATGTCATCAGGAGCTTTTGAGTATCTCTCCATAAATGGCCCTTTGTTAAATCGGCCTCCTTAATTAGACATCAGCTATCACTCAGTTTATAGCCACACTTCCCCACTTCTAATTTGTTGACTCCTTCTATCAGTTTGTAAAAACCAAATATATCACGTGGCTCTTCCCAGATGTTCAGAGAACTCAACCATGCTAACCCCATCACAAGTCACCTACCACTATTTATTTTTTAGCAGATACAATTATGATATTGGGCCCTCCAACAGAACAACTGTGTATACAGCAATAACGAAGCACTAAGGGAAAGGTAGCCATTTCACACAGTGAAGGCATCAATTTGAACATGACTGGAAGCACAGACCATCTCAAGAATGGAAGGGAATAGGATATTAATAATGTGAAAGAATTTAATCTCCTAAGAATCCAGATGGAAAATTCATAGCCACTGAGGTTTGGAAGGGAACTTAAAGGTCATTCTGTTCAAACCTCTCAGTGGCATCTGGCCCATTCAGGAGACTTTATTATTTAAATTTTTTTTTCTTCCCCATAAAAATTCCCATTAATGAGTTTATTGTTATTTTTAAGGTTAAGACTGCAAACGGAGAGCAGATATATTTAATATCTTCTGGCTGCATTAAAACTAAGCTGGATTAAAGGTTTGTTTTGTCAGATATTATCTTTGACAAATGATCCAAGATGTCTAGTCTCATTAGAATGTAGGTTGAACCTCCATGTGTGTGAGAACATTTTTCTCAATGTATTATAATTTCTGTGATTTATGCATAACAGTGATGGAAATAGCCTGGTGTAGATTTCCAAGGCACAGTGTGGGAGGCACTATGTGTGCACAAATCCCGTTATTTGTTAATAGGATTTGCCCACATTCCTTCTGCCCAATCTGCTCAATGCTTTGAACTATTATAGCTGCTTTTCATTTCCTGTTAAATCCGATTGGCGGCAACATCAACGCCACAGCTCGACCCACAGATAGAAGCACAACTCCAAGCAACAGTACACAGGTGGCAAAAACAGTCATTAATGCCACCACGAAGTATGCCATCTGGGGAATTCAGTTACATCCTAGGTCCAGTTCTAATGTAAGATATTTCGTTTTCAACTGGACATTGCTTTGTAATACCGGTGACTCCCACATAGTGGTTCTTGATGGGACAATTTTGCTTCTTGCAAAACATTTGGCAATGTCTGGAGACATTTTTGATTGTCACAACCAAGGGGTGCTACCCATCAAGTGTGTGGAGGCCAAGGATACTGCTAAACATCGTACAATGCACCAGAAGCCCCCAAAACAAAGAACTATCCAGTACAAAATGTCAGTCATGCTGAGGTTGAGAGCCCTGCTCCAAGGCACTTCAAACCACTATAACACAGCCATAAATGACAGTTGTCTTTCTTTATCACCATTTAGGATACGAACTATAGTGTCTGCTGGGGAACAAGTAGTTTAAATGCATGGGAACGAATTCAGTATTGTATTTCTGTGTTGGTGACATTTATGAGTACATCTCTTGCTACGTAATTTGCCCAGGAAAAAGGAAGTAACAACAATAAGAAGGTCAGCAAATGCAGATTCTTAGAAATATTATTGCTGAAAGGGACTTTTCTAGTCCAATATTTCTAGCTTCTGTTCCCTAAAATACCAGTTCAGCAAGAAGTATGGGTATCCCATTACTAAAGGATCCCAGGTCAAATGACCTGGTGACATGTTGACTTAAACTGACTGAGACATGCTGGATCCTGCAGGACCCTCCCCAGAGACTTAAAATGCCCACAGCACTGTGGCTATCTGAGAAGTGACTATAGTAAAACAAAGAAAAAAATGTTCAAACTCATTGGACCATAAGTTTTTTTTTTTTGACTTCCGTAACATCTGTTACTATTGCTTTAAACAGATGAGCTAGTACAGTCAGCATGCTTGTGGCTAAAGAAGTATGGTATAAAAGCTGCAGTTATTTGCCCAGCATTATTTACTAAGTAGGACAAAACAAGAACCATAACAAACACCACTTCACCCCGTCTATTCTTCCACCACGTAATGTTTCCTTTTACAGCTGTAGTTTATGAATGATGACTTCATTATATTATTGCACCACAGTGTGCTTGGAACAAAGCGTTACTTTTGACACAGCATTTTAAAATCCATTATCATGTTTAATCCTCACAACACACTTAGAGTCATTTTCTCCTCTACCCCCACCTCTTTTTCCTCTTCATCATCTTCATCATCATATTCCATGTCAGCACCACGATCACAATATCTTGAATAGAAACCCAAACACTAGAATTTATCATGAGTCTAGGGACTTTGGTACCCCAATGTTGAAAACAATCTGTGGCACGTTGGAGTCACTCCACATCTACTGAATTAGTAGATGCCTCATTTTACAGAAAAATGATCTGCAGCACTGACTTTATAGATAAATGATATGCAGCATAGAGAGGCTAATCTGAAGGTAGAAGTAAACATTTTTAAAAAACACCTGCTATGCTGAAGGCACTATGCTAGTTATTTTTTTTCATATATCATTTCATTGGATTTGTGAGACATAGTAGCAACATCAAATGATAAAACAAAACTGTCAAAGGAAAACAAAACTAAAACATTCTTCAGGAAAGTATCTAACAGAAACTGCAGAGTAAGTGAAGGAAAATTGCAGTAATCTTTTTCTTCTTCTTGCTTTCTGCACTCTAAGACTGGGACCATGCAGACACAGGGTGGACTTACTTTGCACGTTAGCATATTGACTCATTTTTATTTGGTTTTATGCAAAAGGCCAGTGATTTTACTGCGTAAAATTTCTCAGTGGAGCTACAGTAAGTGGCACGATAATGAGCAATGAACTTTTCATAACCAACCAGCTACACTAGCCAAAATTAAACACCTCAGCAGTTTCACTTCAATTTTATTTCCTATGATTATGGAGTCTAGTCAACTTGATGTTTATCTCATCATTCTCAAAAACAAAACCAGAAAGAACTCACTGGAAAAACAAAGCAATGAAAGATCATCTCTTAATAATTAATTCTCAAACATATTTCATTACCTAGGAGATTTGCTGACTGAGGACACTTGTCAGTTCTCTACCAGTGTAGTCTGGCAATAATAAAAATGAGCTCAGGATTCCACAGAGAAATATTTTATAGAAGAACTTCTTATTAGTGAGGAATGTTTGACATCAGGATGTGTTAGCAATTTCAAGGTAGACAAACTTAAAAGGGCATTAAACTGTAAGTAGATAAAATTAGCATCTGATTAGCTTGTTTCTAGATCTAGAATTAATGTTTTTAATGTCTAGCTATTGCCACTTGTTTACAAAGATCTTAGGTGATCTTGAAGCACATGGCAAGCCAAGCTGAAATATTCCCGTGAATATATCAGCTCATTTACAAGTTCATTTGTCCATCATTTATTCTCACACCATCGTGCACCAACTCTACAGAACACACCAGACTCACGGCCACGGAGGATGCAAGATACAGACTCTTCTCCTGAAGGTCACGTACTGATCAGGAGGATCAGATATATAATAAAAGGCAAATACACATGCACAAAATTGAGTAACAAGGATGTTCGTTGCTGTAATATTTGTAAAAATAAGTATTTGGAGGAAGCATAAATGTTCATCAGAAAGAATGGCTAAAATGATATGAATTATTCACAATATGGAACAGCATAGCAGCAGTAAGTAGATCAAAAAATAGCTCCAATACCCAGAGTTTTAATGAATAAAGCAGGTTGCTGAACAAGTCTGACCATATAAATATAATATATTTATGGGCATGTAACATGTGTAGAGATGCTTAGGGGAAAGGCCTGGAAAAATGTAAATGAAGTGAGAACGGTGGTTTCCACTGGGCAAAAATTTGAAACCAAGGAGATGTTCATAGAAACTCTAGTTTTACCTGAAATGTTCAGTATTAAAAATGAGACTATACTAATGTATTATTTATTAAATGTATTTACAGAGAGAGGTATAAATATAGATACATATTAACATGATCAACGCCACAGGGAGGAACACAGGGAAAGACAGAGAATTTTGAAAGAGTAAAATGGTTTCCTTTCAGAGGAGTTATGCCCCATTTTGCAGAGGAGGAGCTACAGCTTATTAATTATAACAAGTTAAGAGGAGGACACGAAGTAGAAGAAAGAAATATATAATTAACTATAAAGATGCTGAATACACAAAAACTAACTAAAAATGGTTGCCGAGATTGGGGAGGCAGGGAGGGATGCACAGCTGGAGCACAGGGGGTCGTTAGGACAGTGAAACTGTTCTGTAGGATACTGTGATGGTGGGTACGTGATGTCAGGTATTAATGTTTGACAGAACCCTTAGAACCAGACAGCACAGTGGATCTTAATGTCACTTAAGGACGTTGTTAGTTACCAATATTGGTGCGTCGATCGTAACAAATATACTGCACTAATGCAACACGGTAATAACAGAGTAAATTGCCATAATCGGGGGGTAGGGAGTATAAGGGAACCGTCTGTATTTTCTGTTTGATTTTTCTATAAACCTAAAACTGCTCTAAGAACTAAAGCCTATTTTAATTTTAAAAAATATGATAATAGGCTGGGCGCGGTGGCTCACGCCTCTAATCCTAGCACTCTGGGAGGCTGAGGTAAGAGGATCGCTTGAGGTCAGGAGTTAGGGACCAGTCTGAGCAACAGTGAGAGCCAGTGTCTACAAAAAAATAGAAAAATTAGCCAAGTGTGGTGGTGCGCGCCTGTAGTCTCAGCTACTCAGGAGGCTGAGGCAGGAGTATCGCTTGAGCCCAGGAGTTTGAGGTTGCAGTGAGCTAGGATGATGCCACTGCACTCTAGCCAGAGCTACAGAGTAAAACTCTGTCTCAAAAATAAAAAAAGAGAAGTAGGATTATACCAATAACATAAAATGTAGAAAAACATTCTAAGCAGAGAGAACCATTAGCTCGAAGGCACAGATGTATGGGAGACAGCCTTCATGGGACTAGCCTAGAATACAGCGTTGCTGGGATGCAGACACATGTCAAACAGCCTGGAGATGAAACCAGACCCTGACGCTGGAATTAGGCTTCAAGGGCCTTGAATGTTTTGCCAAGGAGTTTGGATATAAGTTATGGGAGTCATGGTGTTTTTGAGTGTGACCTATCACTTCTGTGCTTTAGGGAGATGGATGAGATGAGAAGAGATTCAAGAGAGGCCAGTGAGGGAACAGTGAATGTATATATAACATGAGCCATGGTTTGGGAATTAAAATGAGTAGTTTCAGATGTCAGTTCTGATACTTCCTAGCTGTACGTGTCAACCCAAGACACGTCTTTACTGTTTTCAACATCAGTTTCCTCCTGAATAATAATAAATATAATTATAATATTCTTTAACATGTTTATTAGTGGGATTAAATGAAAAAATATATACTAACTTGCCTGGTACAGAAGAACCTTGCACATAATAAGTGCTCTGGAAATATAAGAGTTTTTGTTACAATGCTCCACATAGCTGTTGTGTTGGAAACTTAAGGATAGACAGAGGATAATAGATAAAGATGTATTTGGGAAAATTGGCAGGACAATAGGGAGAGAGTGGGTATGACAAGTGACTCATTTTGAGTTCCTGTGACATCGATGACAAATACAGGAAGCAAAGGGAGGCAAGAAGTTTGGGAAAAGAAGAGTTCGACCACAGACATAAGGACTTCAAGATATTCATCCAAAATGCAACTGGAATTACACAGTAGTAACCCACGTGAGAAAAACAGACTTCGGGAATTAGGGACAGGGAGTGATGGGTGAAATTGAGACATATGAAACCAGTTCTTGTAGGAAATGGGGTAGCACAGGTGCGAGGAGAGCAAACAAGGTCATGCCCGTGATGATGGTGGAAGGCTGTGGAGGAACAAAGGAGAAACCACGCAAGACCCAGAGCCAGCGGAGCAGAAACAGAGTGTGGGGTCCACGGAGGCCCTGATGGATTGTGTCTAAAATGCGGTATGTTTCCTATGCCCTATCTCTTTATGCTTCCTCTCATATAGGGCCTCCACACACAATCCTAAAGGTACCATATGCAACTTCTGACAAACAAATTGTAATTAGGATGCATAATTTTCTGAATGATAATGTTCTAACTACCCCTTAAATTTTAGAATTTCCCGTTTGTAAGAATGAGAGAAAATGAAAGAAGATTGCAGTATTTCTGAACTACTGTACTAAATCCATTATATAGAAATTTGTGTGCCTGCCTACACACATACACACACGCACGCGCGCACGCAATTACAGTTCCTAAACAATTGTTCTAAAAATATTTTGCAGTGGAAATTTACTTTGTTTAAAATCCGTTATTCTATGACTTTAGAACTTTGTCCTTTGTGATATATCTGCAAAATAACATTAATCCCCAGAGTCAACACATTAGTTAGGAAATATTTTGTTTTATAGGTAGGAGTTACTTCATGTTAGCAATAAAATGTATAGTATAATATGCAATATTAGAGATATTTTGAAGAGTTATAAGAAGATTGAAATGAAATACTGGGAAAAATAATAAAGTGATGTTGAAAATGAGTATTGCTGTGTTTTGATAATTTTTTCCTCTTTTACCATTAAAAAATTGACCTTTTTATGTTAATTACTATTTTTTCACACCATTCTTTCAATTGCTACATTAATGGACAATTGCTTAAAATAGTTTTTTTCCTAATAATTTTAAAACAATCACTTCTACATTAATTTTTCTCACTGGCCTATTGTCCCACTGTTTTCTTCAATGCACAATAGTTTACCACAGGTAAAGAAGGACTATCCTGAATTCCATCCTGCTATGGTTCAATTATCAGATGTTTCATTATTGTACTTGTAAAAGTGACCTTGTTCAAGGCAGGGGTGAGGGTTACCAAGGCACAAATATTAGTTTCTAGGAACTGCAAAATTAAGTAATCCACTTCTTTCTTTCCCCAATTTCATCGTTTCTCCATTAGACTCACATTGTGTCATATGGTTTTATTCAGTGACTAATTAATGCTATTTTCCAGAACAAATCTCCTACAGTGCTGAGAATAAAAGCCTAATTTAGAATACAAAAACAATGAATGTGGTGGTCATGGCCAGTGACTTTTACTCAAAAGTCAATGCCAGCTAATTACAATGCCTGGAAAGTTGCACAGGGGATCAATGGCAACTTATTCTGACTGTGTTGTTCCCATTAATAACCCAAATGTCGACTGGTATGACTGTCATTCTCCTAAGACAAGACTACAGAAGTCAGCAAACAAATGAAAGCAATAATGACCATAAAGTGCTTACCAAAGTGCCAGGCACAAAATAAGTATTCAATAGATATTAGCTAATGATAATACAAGCATACTACCAACTTCAGTAAGCACCCTGGTTAAAAGTTCAGAAAATACACAAATATTAAAAGGATTCTGGCCCGTAATATATCTGATATGTAAATATCTAAGTACATCAAAGAAAAATTCTTAGCTCAATTCCTGGGAAATGATACGTGCCTAAGAATCATTTGTTGAATAACAGCATGAGTGAGTGCTCCTCAAAACATGAAACTGGTAAGCTAGCAAAAGAGGAAGCACAGGAAATGATTCTGCAGGAACTGTCCCTTTCGGGGTCCTTTGAGTAACGACCATTATAGGGTGCTCTCATTCTGGTAAGGTGAGTCCAAATAACTATCACACAGAAATCAAGAAAAATCTGTTCCTTACCATGCTCACAGCCTGACAAATTTCAGGGCAGCTCCTTAAGAGTCAGAATATGATAATTATTGGGTAAAAACCAGGAGAAATGCCAAACTGTGCCTTACTCTCTGTCTTTCCTGATAGGGAAAACACTTTCCCTTTCACTCTGTCTTTTCCCCAAGGCAAACTCAGAGGAAGATAAGTGTGGTATTTTGGGGGTAAAATCCTGACCTTCTGCATTAAATGCTTCTAGCATGTTAAATATTATTTAAACTTCATAGATTCATCCACATTTTATAGTTTGTATATATATATGCGAGGTTTTGGCGACCTCGTAATTAAGAGGAAAAAAGGATTCCCAAAATTGCATCTTTAAAAACGTTATGTTCTTTGTCTTTCCTCCACTAGATTGGCACTGGCTATTTACAGTTTTATCCTTCTTTCTGTATAACTGTTTTAAATTTCTGTTTTCCAAGCATCATTAACAGTGAGTTTCCACACTATCCTGAGGGAAATTTGTTCTAATTGCATTTTTAAAATATTACATGTGTATGCTGAGTAGGACTTTCAGTTAACGTCTCTGCCTATTAGGTAATTTTACCTTGAAGTTTGAAATAATTTGTTATTATACGTTGTTTAAATGATCCCGTGACAACATTATGGCCATTAATATGTCTAGCTGTGATTATTTATTCATACATAAAGGCTATCACGTACAAGTTAATGTTACAATAAGCCAGTCACTAACTCAGTATTAAAGTGTAGACCCAATTCTGCCGCTGCTGCTCCCCCTCCCCACTTGAAAATGACTTTTTCAAATTTCTACTAATTCAGCATTATGTGAGTAAAACCAACTCAAGATTATTTTCTCAATTATACACAAAATGATGTTAAATTTAATTGGAATTTATAAGCCTTTGCTCTTGATATATATTATTAATGTGCATATATGAAACTTCATAGGTACCAAGGCCAGTGATTTTCTGAACTCTTTATCAGCAGAACCATCCCCGTCCTCTATTTATTTTAATATAAAATCTTACACAGAGTTTTTTTAATTGACAAAAAATCACATATACTCTTTCTGGCGTAGAACATGATGTTTTGACATATTACGTACATTGTGAAATGGCTAAATCAAGGTAGCTAACACATGCATCCACACATTTATGGTCAATTGATTTTTGACAAAGATGCCAAGACCACACAATGGGGAAAGGAGAGTCTCTTTAATGAATATTCTTGGAGCAACTGGATACCTACATGCAGAAGAATAAAATTAGATTCTTATTTCATATCATATACAAAAGTCAACTCACAATGGATTAAAGACTTAAACATAAGATCCAAAACTGTAAAACTACTAGAATAAAATACAAGAGAAAAGCTTCATGGTGTTAACCTGGGCAATAATTTTTTGGCTGTGATCCCAAATGCACAGCCAACAAAAGCAAAAATAGACAAATGGGATTACATCAAACTAAAAATCTTCTGCATAGCAAAGCAAATACTCAACAGTGTGAAGAGACAACCCACAGAATGGGAGAAAATATTTGTAAACCAAGTATCTGACAAGGAGTTAATATATAAATATGTATAAAATATATAAGGAATCCAAAACACTTAATAGCAAGAAAATAAATAACCTAATTAAAAATTAAATAGTGTTAAGACATAGAACAGATAAAACTGGTGCTCTCTTTGGTTGAAGCCCCCTCCTTCCCATCCCTCTTGATCTCTATCGACCTCGGTACCTCCATGTTCCCTTTTGTGTAACCCAGGGCTCCACAGAAAACAACTAAAACAACTTATTTCCTCTGGTTATATACCAAATAGTGGGATTGCTGGGTCATATGGTAATTCTATTTTTAATTCTTTGAGAAACTTCCATACTGTTTCCATAATGGAAATTGACATTCCCACCAACAATGGCTATGAATTCTCTGCGTCCTCGCCAGCATCTGTTACTTTTTGATAATAGCCATTCTAACAGGGATGAGATGATATCTCATTGCTGTTTTGATTTGCATCTTCCTGATGATTAGTGATGTTGGGCATTTTTCATGCACTTTTTGTTCATGTGCATGTCTTCTTTTAAGGAATGTCTGTTCAGGTCTTTGCTAATTTTTTATTCAGATTATTTGTTTTTTGGCCATTGAGTTGTTTGAGTTCCTTATATACTGTGGATATTAACCCTTGTCAGATACATAGTTTGCAAATATTTCCTCCATTCTCTTTTCATTCTGCCGATTATTGAAGAGTTATCTTTGCCAAATAGATATCTTTGTCTAAGAAATATCTTTGTATGTCAAAGAGATATCTGCACACATATGTTTATTGTAGCAATATTCACAATAGCTAAGATATGGAATCAACCTAAGTGTTCATCAACAGATGAATGGATAAAGAAAATGTGATATGTATACACAATGGAATACTACTCAACTCTAAAAACAATGAAATCCTGTCATTTCTGGCAATATGGATGAACGTGGAGGGCATTATGTTAAGTGAAATGAGCCAGGCATAGAAGGATAAATATCACATGAACTTACTTATTTGTGGAATTAAAGAAATTGATCTCAGAGAAGTAGAGAGTAGAATAGTGGTTATCAGAGTTTAGGGAGGGTAAGGAGGACATGGGGATCGAGAGATTGTCAATAATGGGTACATAGTTACAGTTAGATAGGAGGAATAATTTCTGGCATTCTATTGTACAGTAGGGTGACTATGGTTAAAAATATTGTAAATCTCAAAATAGCTAGAAGATTTTGAATGTTTGCACCACAGAGAAATGATAAATGTATGAGATGATAGATATGCTAAATATCTTGATTTAATTTTTCACAATGTATATGTACATGTATCAAAACAACACACCACACCCCATAAATATGCACAATTGTTATGTGTCATTTAAAAACAAAACCAAAAAAATAACATATCTTTATCTAGCTTCTATCATGACAGTTAACTACAAACTAATGGAAAATGTTGGAGAGTCTCTTGTGCAATATCTATAGTGTTCAGTGAGTATATTCAGGCAAGAAGTACAGGAGAAAACTCCCAAGTGCTCTTTAATAATCTTTATTGAAAATTATGGTAAAAGCAGAATCCTAAGAGAGTTCATTTATCAGGTTTTCTGTTCCAGAATACAATTGGATTAATAGGAGATTACAAGAAATCATGCAGAACGTAAATTATATCCATGTGATACTGATTTAGATCAATTCTGCTGATCATTCAAATATCTCCTCATTGTAGATCTGTGCCACTTTTGAGAGTTTTTGAAAATCAAATGTATCATGTATTTTTATATTTCTTAGTATCCTGCTGCCTTTTAAAAATAATATGCTATTTAATTCATAATGCTGTTTCCCTAAATTATTGCCATACATACTTTGCCTAATTATTTTTATATAAGCAGAAATTCTGAAGCCAGCATTGTAACCTAAGGGATCCAAAAGTAGTGAATACAAGATAACAGAAGACAGCCATTGGTGCAGGGATAAGGACAGGTCACTGATCATCACTCTCTTTTTTTATGCTTACTTCCAGATTCCACTTCCCGATTGGCAGTTGCCAAAACAGTGCATTGTCTCATCTGTCTCAGTATTTTTACAAATAATGAGAATAGATACAAACAAAAGGGAGATGATGTCAGAATGAGGCAGGGCATCCATTTATTTTCCAGTCAGAGCTACTATGTTATTGTGGACTATCAAAGTAGGAAGGGATCTTAAAGAAACTTTGATGAAATTTTACAACAGATGCATGTGAATCTCTACAGAGTGCTTGTCAAATGTTTTTGTAGGTTATGTTTAAACGTATTTTTTATTAAAATAAAAGTTATCTCTGAAGAAACTTGTAATATTTTTTAATAATTCTGTTGTAAATTTTAAAGAATTTATGTTCCAACAAATTTCTCCCAGTGATCCCAATTTATGATTTGTTTTACTAAATATACACAGATATACAACAAAATAAATAAAAGAAAATAATATGCTATTGGTCTTGAGGAAGGAAGGAAAGGCAGGAATCTTCATTATTTTGTGATCAATTTCACTGTTGTCAGAAATTTCTCTCTCTCTCTCTCTCTCTCTCTCTCTTTTTCTTTCCTTCCCTCCCTGCCTCTTTGCTCTCCTCTCTGCATTCCTTGCTTTGGAGGAAGCACTGAGGTTTGGGAAAATGTGCATCTGTTTATTAACTACTCCTACCCCAGATTTTCAAGAGTTCCTTCTACATATCTGTGCAATAAAACCTACCCATCCAAAACCTTCCCCACTTCTGTACACATAGTATTCTGTATGTCTCTAGAATTTTATAAGTAAGCCAATCGTAGACGCTAAAATATTACATGAAAGCATTTATTACATGTATGACTCTTTCTTTTTCTAGAGAGATTCAACTTTCATAAATTTTTATCCATTTCAAACTAACAAAGGTAAAATCTTTCTTAACACAATATCCTTGATCTATGTTAATAATTCTAAAACTAATATTGTCTGAATTTCAGATAAATTTAGTATGTTTTGTAGTTTTTTTAGTTTATTTAATATTTTCACTAAAACACACTTATTTTATTGAATTTTATTGATCCTTTGTCAAAAATCAAATGACTATATTTGCATAAATTTATTTCTGGGATTTCTATTTTTTTCCCATTGATTTGTGTGTCTGTCCTTTTAGCAATACCACATAGTCATGATTGCTATAGTTTTATATTAAGTTCTGAAATGGACTATTATAACATACCTTGACTGAAGGCCTACAAACTTTGATTAGAGTTAAAATAATCCTATGTATAACTGAGAAAATAAGTTAAACTAGGTTTTACACAGGTGATTTTCAAAATTGTCTTGGCTATTCTAGTATTTTTGTCTTTTTATAGAATTAGCTTGTAAAATCTATCAGTAACAACAAAAATGCCTGCTAGACTTTTTATCAGAATTGTTTTGAATTGATAGATCAAATTGGAGAGAAATGACATTTAATGATATCGAGTCCTCCAGTCCATGAACATGGTGTACCTCTATACTAATTTAGGCCTTTTTTGATTTATTTTATTAATATTTTGTGGTTTAACCATACACATACTGCACATATTTTGTTAGATACATACCTAATGATTTTAATTTTTGGTGTTCTTTTTAAAAAGATTGATTTTTCAATTTTGTGTATCAGTAGTTCCTTGCTAGTATATAGAAATACAATTAATATTTGTATTTTTGTTTGTTAACCTACAATCTTGCTAAGCTCATTAGTTGTGGGGGCTATTTTAATAGATCTCTGGGATGTGTGGCAAAGACAATCATGTTATTTGTGAATAGAGACAATTCTATTTCTTCTTTTCCAAACCATATGGATGCATTTTATTTGTTTATTTTGCAGTGGCTAGAATGCAAATGCATGATGTTGCCACAAGTCCAGAGGGCACAGGACCAGGGACCAGGACCATCTTCTCCTCTTTCATTCCAGGCAGGCTATTACCCAGGGCTAAAACAAATTCAGGAGCCCACATCATTCTAAACACGGCACACTAGTCCGTGTCAGCAGGAAATTTGGGCAGGAACTTTCCCTTAGGGTTATGAGCATGGCAAATATCTGGTATATAATTTAATCCTCACAGAAGCTAAAAAAAGAAATGATGTTGAACAGGAATGATAAGACAAAATAGCCGTGCCTTCTGTCTGGTCTTAGAAAGAAAAAATTTGGTCTTTCACCACCGTGTATGATGTTAGCTTAGGCTTTCCGACAGGATAAATTTACGCTGATAAAGTGATAAAGTTTTCTTCTATTCTTAGTTTGCTCAGTTTTTATTATGAATGAATATTGAATTTTTTTCAAATGCTTTTCTTGGTATCTGTTGGCATTATCATTATTTTTTTATGTTTGCTAATATGATGAACTACATTGATTTTCTTACTGCTAAGTCAGGTTTATATTCCTGGGATAAAACCCACTTGGATGTGATGTACTATCCTCTTTATATATTGCTGAATTTGATTTGCTAATATTTTGTTGACAATTTTTGCAGTTTTTTTCATGAGGGATAATAGTCTGTAGTTTTTTTTATAGTAATACTCTTTTTGCCTAGTTTTGGTATTAATGGAAATGCTAGTCACATGAAAATTAATTGGGAAGTTTTTCCTTTCTCTATTTTTTGAAAGAGATTGTGTAGAATTTATATTATTTATTCTGAAATGGTGGAATTTACAATTAAATACATCTAGGCCTTGAGATTCCTTTTTTGGATGTTTATAACAAATAATTCAATTTCAATCATATATAAAGGACTATTCACATAATCTATTCTTCTTTAGCAAGTTTTTTTAGATTTGAAAATATTAAGGGGGTACAAATGTTTTCTTACATGAATACCTTGTATAGAGCTTAAGTCAGGGTTTTTGGTGTGCCCATCACCAGAACAGTGTTCATAGTATGGAATAGGTAAGTTTTTACCCCCATCCACTCCATCCCCGCTTCTTATTTTCCAATGTCCTTTACATTTCTCTGTGCCTGAGTGTGCCCATCATTTAGCTCCCAATTATTAGAGAGTATATGTGGTGTTTGTGTTTTCATTCCTGAGACAATTCACTTGGGATAATGATCTCCAGTTCCATCCAAGTTACTACAGAAGACATTATTTCATTCTTTTTTATACCTGAGTAGTACTCCATGGGGTGTGTGTGTGTGTGTGTGTGTGTATACACATATGTGTGTGTGTGTGTATATATATATATATACACACACACACACACACACACACATACATATACCATATTTTCTTTATGCACTCATTAACTGATGGGCACTTAGATTGATCCATGTCTTTGCAATTGCGAATTGTGCTGCAGTCAACATTTGAACGAAGGCATCTTTTTGATAAAATGATTTCTTTTTCTTAGGGTAGATACCCAGCAGTAGGATTGCTGGATCAAGTGTTAAGTCTATATTTATTTCTTTGAGGAATCTCCATACTGTTTTCCATAGAGGCAGTACTAACCTGCAGTCCCACCAACAGTGTTTAAATGATCCTATCTCTCTGCATCCACACCAGCACCTATTGTTTTTTGACTTTTTAATAATGGCCATTCTTATAGGCATAAGATGGTATCTCATTGAGGTCTTAATTTACACTTCCTTGATGATTAGAGATGTTGAGCATTTATTCATGTTTGTTGACTATTTGTCTATCTTCTTTGAAAAACATCCATTCATGTCTTTTACCTACTTTTTAATGAGGTTGTTTCTTTTTTTTCTTACTGATTTGTTTGAGTTCTTTGTAGAATCTAGATATTAGCCCTTTATCAGCTATATGGTTTGCAAAATGTTCTCCCATTCTGTAGGTTGTCTGTTTACTGTGTCGATTATTTCCTTAGATGTGCAGAAGCCTTTTAATTTAATTAAGTCCCATTTATTTATTTTTGTTGTTGCTGTAATTGCCTGTGGGGTATTAGTCATAAATTCTTCGCCTAGGCCTACCTCTAGAAAAATGTTCTCCAGATTTTCTTCTGAAACTTTTATGGTGTCATGCCTTACATTTAAGTCTTTTATCCATTTTGAATTAATTTTTATATATGGCAAGAGATAAAGGGTTTGTTTTATTCTTCTGCATGTGGCTATCCAGTTTTACCAGCAACATTTATTGAATAGGGTTTCCTATCTTCAATGTATGTTGTTATCTGCTTTGTTGAGAATCAGTTGATTGTAGGTAGATGGTTTTATTTCTGGGCTCTCTATTCTGTTCTATTGGTCTATGTCTCTAATTTTATGCCAGTACCATGCTATTTTGGTTACTATAGTTGAAAAGTATAATTGAAAGTCAAGTACTGTGATGTGTCCAGACTTGTTATTTTTGCTCAAGATTGCTTTGGCTATTTGGCCTCTTTTTTGGTTTTCAAATGAAGAGGATTTTTATTTCTAGATTTGTGAAATA
>RJWJ010035136.1:0-16867 GCA_004363605.1 Indri indri
AATGCCATTCTTCCTCATTCTTTTGAGGCCTGTATTTTATTTATATTCAACCAGGATTAAAGCAGCAATTATCAGAATATCATGTTAACTCCCCCTCTTCCATGATCAATAAAGAGCCATTCTTTGCCTTTTAAACATTCATTACATTTTAAAATCTGAAATATAAATATATACATACACCCACACGCACACACAAACACACTATTTTTAAAGTGTACATAGCATAATTTATTTGGTCAGTTTCTTACTGAATAACATTTACGCTTTCCCCAGTTTTTCTAGTTATATAGAATGCAACAATTTTAGTCGATGCATTTGCCTAAGCATGTACTTTAGCCACATCTCATAAATGTTACTATGAAATATTCTTATGGACTTTATAATATATGTAATAATATATATATATAAAATGTAAATAATGTTTATAGTTTTGATTTTATTATTGGTCCAAGTTCATCCTTTTACTCTGATAGTTGAAAATTTTGATGTTTCTCAATTATTGCCTTCATACATAATGCTGCAGCAGACATCTTTATCATCAATTTTAATAATTTGTTTTATGGTTATTTTTTCCAACAGATATGTGACTTTTGCCTTTGTGTGAATTTACATTTTTGTTGGATTTTAAAACAGATAAAGGATCGTGCTAATTAATATAGCCAATAGAAATGTATGTATATACGTACAAATAAGAGAGATTTGGCATTTGCTTGCTTAACAACCATCATTGATTTTCATCACACATAAATAATAATCCAAATCCTTCACCCTGCTAATTTTCTCAGCATCATCTTGTGCAACTCTTTCCCTCATTCACTAAATGCTGGCCAAGTTTCAGGACCTTCATACATGGCATTTCTTCTGCCTGGAATGTTCTCTCTTGCTCTTTAAATATTGGAACTTTTTTATTCTACTTTGATTAAATATCAAACAGGATGAACCTGATTTACTCTCTAAAGTACTCCCCTTCTCCAAAGTATTATCCTTTCTCATGTCACCTTTCCATTTCGTTCATCACATCTCACAAAATGTAATAATATATTTGTGATGACTTGTTTATATTCTGTTTCAATACCTAGGTTTACAACTCCATTAGGGCAGACAGATCTTGTCATTTTTCTTTCATAACTGTTCATTCACATCCTAGTAAAATGCACAGAAATAAGTATGGCTACGTGAATATTTGCCGAATTGATGGGCAAATCAATGACTGACTGAATAACTAGAGGAAGTAGATTATTTTATTTTTCTTTTCAATAAGTTACTAAATGAAACTTTAAAATTATGTAACTAGTAAAATGATACTTCAAGATCCATTGTAGTTAGTTTTTTTTAGACTAGTCAATACATAATGTAATTAAGAAGCATCCAGATGAAACACAATTAAAACACGTAATCAGCAGCTCAATGATAGGGTAGTATCCTTTCAGTTTATCTTGTCATTGACTTATCACCATGAACCAGATAAGAAAATTGGGAGAATAATATTTCACTATTAGAAAAGTAATCATACAATGAAAATGTTTAATCAATTTAATAAGCATTTTTCAAACATAGCTTAAGAGAGAAATGATTATATTCATAGCAATATTGGAATTTCCAAGTAATTGTAACTGCAATAAAAAATTGGTTGCTAATGAACTCTGTTCTGAGATCTAAGTAATGCCCAGCTACATATATTTCACAATTTTTAAGCAGAAAATTTGTTAACGATAACTGTTATCAGTTCTATTCTGAAACAAATGTAATTTTAAATATTTTAATTCCTTTTTCCCCTGAAGTTTTCTCTGATGTTTTGCTGGGCTTTTAGCATTACTAAATAGTGCTATCGAATGGTACAATTTAGCAATGACAACTTATAAAAGACAGCCTTTATTCTGACTGATTTTGTTTTAATTTAGAAACTTAATCAATTCATCCCTGTGTCTCACCCTGTTAGGATGTGATGATTGTTAATCATATTTAAACTCTTAGGAATTTGGCAGTTATTCCATTCAGAACTCTCAGACATCACTTGTTTCCCTCTTCCTTCTTTCTCTCTGTTTCTTTCATTTAAAAGAGACACAACCATGGAATTGAACAAAACGCTGTTGCCATTGTTCGATAGCTAATAGTTACCTTCAAGTGGCCTTCAGGGGTGTCCTATTTACTGCCCTTTTTTGTGAGTTCTCAGATTTTAGATCAACTTTATAGGAAATACACGTCTACATTTAATGACAAGGTCCAGGTTGTTCTGATGAATGTCTGTCCCCTAGCACTGATTGACACCAGCAGGCTGTGGAGGATGACAAATTGTCAGACAACAGATCAATCTGTTTTCTCCATTAAGTAATGAGGAATGAAAGGGCAGAGACATGGGGTGGGGGGGTGCTTTCTGTGATTATCTGGAGGCCTACTAAAGATGTTTGTAAATCAAACATGTTAGCAGTCTGCCTGTACTTATTATACATGCAGTAGTGTGCATGTTTGAGTGATGACAATGGAATACTCAACAGATACGTTCAACAATAAAACCACAGATAAAAATGATGAGAGGAAGGGTATTGAACAAGCTGTGAATGTAAAACTTAATATCCCCTGAGGATGAAAAGAATATGTTGAGTAGGAAGATAAAAGGTATTAATAAAATAGCCTGAATTGCAGATGTTCGAAGATTGAGAAACTGCATTAATTATTAGTTATTTTTAAGTGAATTTTTGGTTGACAATCGGGATTTAGGTTTGAAAATAGCTTGAATTATAAAATGCTTGTCCTGAGGCACACTGCAGAGAGGCTGCGCCAAGAAATTATCAGGAAATATGTGTGTCTTCTCACCTAATTGTATCGGCTCAAAATTCCAAATTAAAAGAGACCTACACAATATCTATAGATTTTCAGGGAAATTGTAGGCATTTTCTACTACTTTCCTAGACTCAACAAGTTAGAATTTGCCACTTTTTGGCTATACAATATGCTTGATGTCAAACAATGAGAATAGAAATTTGGGCCTTAGGACAAACACATGCTAATTCCAAGTTTATTGAGTGGCCTTCGAACCTCCTTTTCAAGCTAGGTATATATCACCTAGGAATGTTTTTTTTTTTTTTTTTTTTGTCCTTTTGGTTTCAAAGTGGATATGATATAGTGAGTTTAAATAAAAAAATAAATTTTTATAAAGCTAGAAGGAACATATCTTAGTATTTAAGGTACAGAATACTACTCAGGCATAGAGACAAATTCTCTTTCTCATCTGCATTTTTCCTTCATACACACCTTTCTATTCTCTTCATACAAACTAGATACTTCTTTCTTCATAGAGACCAGATGGGTACTTTTAATATATACCTTTTAAAAAATCTTTCCTTTTTAAATGAGAAGTCAGAATGAATTACTAAATCTACATTTCAAATCCTCAAAGCAAACATTGTTGGTTGGAACAACTTATGTCAGATCCCCAACCTTGAACCAGCGGTGGCCAAAAAAGTGAAGCCAAATATTCTGAATGTGCTTATGACCATGTAGACAAAGGGAGAGGTTGTTCCAGGCAAATAGGACATAGTTGCTCCCAAAGGCAGCTGTATTGACACACAAAACAATAAATGTCTACTACAAAGAATGTTGTTGAAAATTTCAGTGAAAGTTATATGGAATTTTATTTCCCAGAGACTTTCAGTACAAGATTGTTTGACGTTCCTGGAAAAATTCTCACCCCTAAAGCAAATGCAAATGTATCTGAAATTTTATCAAAATTTAATTACTAGAAATTTAAAAGACCAAACGATTTGTTTTCATTATGTATTTATAAGGACATATTTATTAGAATGAGTGAAACACAGTCTGTAAAGAAGTTAGGTCTTAAAGGCTTACAGATGCCTCTGATGTTCGGAAATGAGCAGGTTATACTACACTCTCTGCCCCATGGGGGAAAACACACACACACACACACACATACAAAACAGCAGCATTTAGAATGTCTGTTATGAGGGAGGACGAGGGGCTTTGAATTATATGCTAAAATTTGCCTATGAAAGTACTTGATAAAGTGAAAGTAATAAACTACATGCTGAAACAATTTCCTTATCTGTAAATTCTATGATTATAATTTCAATATATTGAGTCCATTTGAAATGAATAAAGATCTCAACAAAATTCTATAGTCAAATCTAACCAGTAGTTTGACCCTCAGTTTCCTCGGTTTTGTTTGTGTTTGTTTTTTCAATATAAGGATCTTGAAAGAACAAATCGATGTTAGAAGTCCATTTTCTTACACGCTACAGGAATTTTTCCTGGTATGCTTTTCTCTCTTTCTCACCTCCATCATTGTCATGACCTAAGCTATATCCCAAGGTTCCCAGATACCCCATTTTTCTTTCCACATAACAACACACTATTTTCAAAAAAAAAAAAAAAAAAAAAAAAAAAAAAAAAAAAAAAAAAAAAAAAAAAAAAAAAAAAAAAAAAAAAAAACTATACCAAATAAATATTTTAAATTTCATTTTCTCAAAGCCCTTACATATTTTCTAGAAGAACTAGCATCATAAGATATTTAATTTTATTTTTCAAATAAGACAGAAAAATAATGGATATCATATACCAAAATGAAGTGAGAAAAAGAAAAACTTGTAAAATTTGCAAAATAAAGGTTAGATACTAAAAGCTTATCACATAATATTCAAGCTTCTTTTTCACATTAAGGATTTAAGATTGTGAATGTGAAGATTCAATAGAATTTAAGATTACTTAGAAAGAGCTGAGCCTTGGATATCTCTATCCCTTCCCCTGAGGGCCAGAGTTTTAAGGGTATTTTCTACATCACCTGAAGTCAAAAAAGACTATCTCCCACAAACCAGATTTTGGCCACACATTGACCTAGAGCTCTGGAGAATCAACTGTCCAGGAGAACCTATTAGAGGTGATGGAATCTCTCAAGAGTATGCATTGGATAAGCAAAAAACCAGAACAGTGGACTAGGACTAGCTGTAGAAAAATGCATCACTCTTAACATAAACAGTACAGTTGGAATTTCTCAAAAGAACTCTTTCTCCCAAACATACACACCACACATACACACACACACACACTCACAAACACACACCCCTTACAAGTAAGTCAGCTATAAATCAGCCAGACCTAGCATGCAAGAGTCAGCTGACAAGTAACAGTGAAATAAATATAGCCTACCTCTGTTTATTTTTAGCACACATGCTTTTTCTACCATCAGGTGAATGGGGCAAAATGTGAGAAAGAAAAGAGAAAACTACCTTCTAGGGTGCTTCTCACGGGGCTGCAGGCCCAGCTGTGGGGAAGAGAAGCAGCTATAACTTTTAATGGTGTTGAAAATGTTGACTGTTTCATTAGACTGGATGTTTAATTATTGAATTAAACAAAAAATTGGCGACTGAGTGACTATAAGGTTTTCTATTACTTAAAAGTGATTAGAGAAATGATGGCTCTGCCAGAGTTTTCATCCAAGGGTGGGGAAGAGTTCCATCTGGATAAAATTTCAAAGAACATTTGGAGACAAAGTACATTTGCTTTGCAGTTAGTCACCCTAAGTCATTTTAGATACTAGATACTAAAATATCTCAATTGTTAATATATAATATAGTATCTGTGCGACTTGTGATATTTATTTATTCACTCAACAAACATCTCCTCTATATACCATGTGATTGTCACTCTTCTAAGCATTGGGAATACAACAATGAATTTGATAGAAATAATCCCTCATGAATTGGTAATGCCCTTTTCAGTACAACAGTAGATAAAAATAAATAGACCCTTACAATATTGCACGATAGAGGAGGTAGGGTGCTATAAGTGCTATGGAAGTGCATAGCAGAGGAATCCAATTTGAACTTGGGAAGTGAAGAAAAGTATCCCAAATTTAGTTGTATCTACATAGGGATTTGAAAGATAAGTAGATGTTAGCCTGATGAACAGGGTGGAGAAGAATGTTCTGGGTGGAGAAACTAGTTCTGAAGCCGAGAAGTGCATGAGTCATAAAGGATTGAGAAGTTGAGTGGGTGTATGAATCCTATAGGAAATTTTTAAAAGTTCAGAATGATTCTGGAAAGAATTTTTTTAAAAAACAGAGCTGGAGAGATAAATAGCACCGATGATGAAAAGTTGCACAAAAAGTGCTAGCCAAATATGACCTCATTTTAAGGCAATCAGAAGTCTTTGAGAGATTTTTCAGTATGGAACATATTTGCATATGAACTAAGAATTTTTTGAAAATAATGGACATTTTTGGCACCAGCAGAGTGTTAAGGGAGTTGTTTTAGATGGGCAAAGAGTACTATGCCCACACATATCCGTAATTTAAACAGACATTAAAAACCTATTGTTAGGAGAATTACAGATTTTCTATTTAATCCTATTTTACTGGGATGCAATTTACCTCTTGTTATCTTCATCTTATGAATAAGGACACCTGTTTGCAGAGTGGTAACTGCGTAGCCCATGATTACACAGCTAGAAAGTGGTGGAACAGAGACTAGAACTCAAATCTTTAACTCCAAAATCTAAACCATTATCTTAACTCCATCATGCCTTCTAGCCAAATATGAGGACAAGCGGAGTCATTTAACCCAAGGTTAATTGATCCAAATTTCAAATTCAAGTGAATGCATGTCAGTTGCATTTAAGCCAAGATGATTTGCTTTTAGCACCCAAGGATTTTTGAATCATTTGCCATTTTGTGAACATGGACTTATAATTACTGTCCGCTTTTTGCAGCAGTTGTAAAATTGTTCCCATTTACCCTTTAGAATGTCCATGTATTTATATGGTTACAAATCCATGAATTCTCCTGCTCTCTGTAAAGATATATATTCTGGCAGTCTTCAAGGCCTTTCTCACACACTTCTAGTTCTGGGACTCACTGGTTTCATTGGAGTAACATTATACTACAGGCCTGTACATTAGAATGATGTATCATAGTAATTCTAATGCAGTTATTCTAGTATGATTTAGATTGTAATCCAAAAGCATTATCTAGATATAACACTAAAGCAATCTCTGAGGAAATTTTGTTCATTCCAGCTGGGAAAGGAAAGTCCTATTTCATGCATGAATTATTAAAAATGTACTTAAAGGAGTAGCAACCCTTTTAATTTGGTGAAGTTCATTGTTTTAATTGGTAAAAATGACAAATGACCTAAATCTCATAGTATCCAGAGCTAACAGAAACAAAAGAAAAGGAAGCAAAGAGTGCAAACTTGACCTAGGACTGGGCTGTGTCTCAATAAGAAAGGAAAAAATTCTGCCAACTGTTTAATAGAGCTACCAATTAGTGTTTTACTCCATAAAAGAGACCATAAATTTAAAAGGATCTCTCCACAATTAAGGCACTTCACAAAGTGCCTAATGGGTGTAAACATGGGCATGTTCATTTTATAAGACGCTTCTGAAAGAAAATAATGCTTTGTGCCCTTATAGGTGACTGAGCATGCCATTAAAGCAGGTGAAAAACTTAGTGGATCAGTGTTTGCTCACATTAAAATGGAAACAGCACGGTCTCCAGATTTCAGTACTTACAGTTTCATCTTGGTGACATTTCTTTTATTATAGTTTAACCAGATATTAACAGATCACAAGGCAAGAGAGTAGTTTCTGTTTCACAGCCCGATACTTGTAAGAATATCCAATCATCCTCTCTGTTTCCTTCAGAACAATAAATACAAAAAAGAGACTTAGTCAAGAAAATGTAAATAAATAATTTAGAACAACATTCAGACGCCGGAAATACACAGAAATCATATGGTTGTTTGCTTTTACTTTTGAAGTGCAAATCCAAGTTAAAAGTCTGAATCTGTAGGGACACAGTCCTCATACTTAAAGGCTGATCACCTATTAAGTGCATAGGAATACCTATGGGGCAGTTTTTTTCTTCATCTTTTTATTATAAAAGTTTCCAGACATTCAGGAGAGTTTAAAGAATAGTTCAGTAGACATCTGTATACACCCCACCTGGACTTAACATTATTAGAATTTTTACATATTTGTTATTAATGTATACACACAAACGCACTCTACTGTTGCTATGCTATTTGAAAAGAAGTCACAGATATAACTACACTTTACCCTTACATTCTTCACCATGTATTTCCTAAGGAAAAGGACTTTCTCCTATATAATTAATTGTATATAGGGTATATAATCATCATAACTAAGAAAATTATAACTAACAATAATTATATAACTGAATATCTACTAAATATTAAGATTTTCCCAATTGTCTCAGATTTATTTTCCGAGCAGAATCCAATGAAAGCTCACATATTCTTTTTTTTAAATAATAAGTTGTAGTTCTTGAACCAGTTTTGGGTTCACAACAAAATTGAGCAGAAAGTACAAAGAGTTCCTGTCTTAGTCTGTTTTTGCTGCTGTAACAAAATACCAGGGACTGGGTAATTTATAGAGATGGAAATGTATTTATCAGATTCTGAAGGCTGGGAAGTCCAAGATTAAGGTACAGGCATCTGGTTTCTGGTGAGGGCTTTCTTGCTATGTCCTCACATGCCAGAAATCATAAGGGTGAAAAAAAAGAGAGTAACACTATGTCCTCACATGGCAAAACAGCAGAAGAGAGAGAACCCACTCTTTCAAGCCCTTTTAATAATGACATTAATCTATTTATGAGGATGGAGTCTTCATGACTTAAACACCTCCCAAAGGCTCCGCCTCCCAATACTGTTGCACTGGGGATTAAATTTCTAACACATGAATTTGGAGAGATACATTCAGATTATAAAAGTTCCCAACATAGAAAAGTTTCTCTTAATCTCTTTTCATCTAAAACATACTTTTCTTCTTTTTAAAAAAATTTTCTAAGGACATCACCTGTTAAAGAAACCAAGATATCAAAGGGTGCCCTACATTATGGATAAGTCTGATTATTAGTGGTGTTATATAATATATAACCCTATCAAACTTATTTTCTTATTTTTATAATTTTCATTTCAAAATATTAGGTGTACAAGTGCTCTTGTTACATGGATGAATTGTATAATGCTGAAGTCAGGACTTTTGGTGGGCTTGTCACCAGAACTGTGTACATTGTATCTGATAGGTAAGTTTTTATCCCTCAGTCCCCCTCATATTCTCCCATTCTTAGTTTTCAATGTCCTTTATACAACTTTATGAGAGTATGTACCCATCATTTAGCTCCGACTTATTAGTGAGAACATGGAGTGTTTGTTTTTCCATTCCTGAGATACTTCACTCAGAATGATGGTCTCCAGTTCCATCCAAGTTGCTGCAAAAACATTATTCCATTCCTTTTTATGGCTGAATAGTACTCCATGGTATATACATTATATATACACCACATTTTCTTTATCCACTCATCAGTTGATGGGCACTTGGTTGATTCCATTATCTTTGCTATTGTGAATTGTGCTGTGATAAACATTTGGGTGCCCATGTCATTTTTAAAAATGACTTCTTTTTCTTTTGGTAGATACCCAATAGTGGAATTGCTGGATCGGATGATAGGTGCATTTTTAGTTCTTTGAGGAATCTCCATACTGTTTTCCACAGAGGTTGCACTAATTTGTGGTCCTACCAACAGTGTACAAGCATTCTTTTTTCACTGCACCCAAACCAACATCTATTGTTTTTTGATTTTGTAGTAATGGTCATTCCAATATGGACAAAATGATATCTCATTGTGGTTTTAATCTGCATTTCCCCGATGATTACTGATGTTGAGCAACTTTTCAAATGTCTGGCCATTTGTATATTTCCTTTTGAAAAAAATCTCTGTTCATGTCTTTGCCCACTTTTTAATGGAGTTGTTTGTTTCTTTATTTGTTTTTTATTGCTGATTTGTTTGAGTTCTTTGCAGATTCTGGATATTAACCCTTTGTCATATGTATAGTTTGCAAATATTTTCTCCCATTCTGTAGGTTGTCTATTTACTCTATTGCACCCTCCTCTCCCCTGAAGGCAGCCCTCCCTGTATGTCCAAGCTCTGGGATCACACACTTCCCCTGGGATGCACCGGCCCCCTGTGGCCGCTTCAGTCTGGGCAGGAGTTGGGAAATATTTGTGTGAGAACCAGTGACAAGAAAACTGAAGGGCTGAAGCTCCCTGGAGAGGACAAAGACACACAGTGTGTGGGGAAGCAGTATGGCACCTGCCATCTCAACTCGGGTTTGTGGTGAGAGGGGGTGACCCTGTGAGGGCCAGCAGCCCAGACTCTGTTCTCAAGAAGCTGACAGTTCACTGACAACAGCAGCTTTTAGGCTGGTGAAGACAGAGAAGCTCTCCAACTGTTTGGGAGCCTTCAGTCTGCCAGAGGTCCGAGGGGAGGAAAAATGAACATCCCTGCCTGTCCTTTCCAAATTCTTTGTGGGTTGATCTCTGCCAAAATCTTGCTCCTTCTTGTTCTGCTCTGCAACTTCTTCCCATGGAATCTCAGGTAGGTTTACACACTTTCCCCTCAGAATTACACCTGGGCTATGTTTTTTTCATCTAAAACTTTTCCTTCTTTCTGAGATGATCCGGCAACCAATGTCTCTACTCAGCCATTTTCCCCCCAACCTTATTTTCTGTAAACAGAAAATTAGCTCTAAAGGCTTGATTTTATTCAAGTTAAAGTTTTCACAAGACTATTTTCTTCATCGGAGGTGCTTCTTAATTGCATCATAGCATGTCACAATATTGGTGATGCTGATCTGGATCACTCATTTAAAGTGATAACCTATAGGATTTATCCTTTTAGATGTCTGATTTTTTTTCCTCATGAGGATTTACATATAAACTCTAGGGTGATACCTTGGCACTGTGGCAGTATCTTTCCTCCCAAAAAAGAATTTTTAATCTAATTGTTTTTAATGCATCCACAAGCTGTGCCTGAGATAATATTGGGGATTGAAAATTGGTAATTTAATAATTCTATCATTCTTTTTACATTCATTATCTTAAATTCCTTTCTAAAGAAAAGCCTTGTCTGATAAACACTTTGTGAGTTTTTAAATCTAAATTTTTCAACTCTTCCCTTGAAAAAGGTATTGAAAGCATTACATAGAAACAGTAGGGTGAGATGAACTAGGGTATATATGTTGGGGGAAATGGGTGTTCATTTGCTTTTTCTTTGTAAAATTCTTCATCGCTTTATAATAAGTTGAGCATACATAAATGTAATTAAAAAGTAAGGAACATTTAAAATTAATTATTTCTCCCCAATTTGCAGTTGTTAGTCAATTACTTTGGGAATAAAAGTCTACATTTTTTTTTATTTCAGGGTATTATGACGGTACAAACATTATGGTTACACTTTATGTCTTTGCCTCACCCAAGCGAGGGTTAAAGGCATGCCCTTCCCCCCTACAATGCTCCCCATAGAAGTCTACATTTTTTGAGCACTTAATGTGTACTAGCTGATTTGTGAATCAAGAACTATCCTTTTATGTAGAAATCACCATTTTTTCAGAAGAGACAATGTATATGGTTAAACATATTGCCTGATATTTGATTATCAAATAAGTTTTCAAGCCAAGATTAGAACCCAGGTATTTTCCCATTCAGGAAAGCTTCATTTTCTGTACTGTTTCTGTTTGTTCTCTTCTACAGAGTCATAAGCTTCACACCAGTTATAAAAAACTTTTTGATTCATGGAACTGAGATGAACTTGGAGTCTATTGAAAGAAAGTCAGTTCGAGTCATGTTTTAAAATGTACTGGGATTTTGTTTATATTCACCAGTAAGGAAATTATTGCCATTGAAAAGATAGGTTGTTACTCACAGTTCCCAAGAGGAAAGGACATGACATACCACTCAGGGCTACACATGGAAGCACCAGCATTGGTGGGAAGGCACAAGAAATGAGGAGAAAAGATGGTACACAACCTTTATCGTGATTTTTGTGGAAGGAGTGGGCCAGACAGGGTAAGCAAGTTGAGCGGTTTAGAATTTGATAGGTTGAATAATTTCAGTGGTGTCTGGGCAATCAGAGTGGGACCTGGCCATGAGTTAATTTGGGCTGGAGGAGACTGATAAAAGCAGAGGGTGGAGGAACATATTTAGGATTGGTTGCTTTGCCTGTCAAAGGTATATTCCCAGGCAAGTGACTTGCTACCTTTAGAAATTAGCTACCCCTGAGAGGAGCAGTCTTTTCCTATGTCTGTAAGGCCCCAAGATGTCAAAGCACCATAAAGTATAGAGAATAAAAACATGGTTAATATAATCAGGAAGAAATATTGTATAAAATTAAGGTATTAAATATGAATGACTTGTATTTCTCTGTAAAGTGCTTTAATAGTATGAGATTCTGCAGTGTGACAACACGTAACTATCACTAATGCAGACTTATAAATCATGGATCAATTATGAAATGTACTGTCCCATTTCATATATGATTTTTCTGTGTTAGAGATTGAATTGTGTTTTTAATCAACACAGAACCATAAGATACATTTACATGGAAGTATATCAGGAAATTTTGTCAGTAATATGACTTTAATTATATTTTCAGGGAAACCTACATATTATTTACATAAAAGTATCAGCAAATTTTATTATAGCTTAATTCATTGTGATAGATGAAGAAGTATTCTAGATCTGCATTCCTCAACCCCTAGGCCATGGTCTGGTACTGATCTGTGGCCTGTTAGGAAAACAAGGCTGTGCTTGACCACCTGAGCTCCCCATTCTACCCGCCCACTCCCTCCACCCCATGGAAAAATCATCTTCCGTAAAATCGGTCCCTGGTGCCAAAAAGGTTGGGACCACTGTTCTAGATGTTCCAACACTATCATTTAAAACTGTTAAGGTTTGTGCATACTTTATTTTTTTGTGCCATATGAACATCGTGTATAGTCTATAATATTGTCATGATACAGAGATAGCATTTGCTATTGTATTTATTCACAATATATTTATTAATTTTAGTAGCAATGCTGTTATTGGAACAGAGTGACAGTTCTACATTTACAAGCTGTTCAGTGACTTCCATCTGGGTGGCACTGGAGCATCTGCCAGTGCGTATGATCAAGCAGAGGACACAGATACCAAGCACTGAAAGCAGCAGTCTGACTCTCATCCTGTTGGGTAAACAGTGTATTTTTGTCTCCAGCAACATATTGGTGAAACTAAAATTTATACCAATCAAATTAGCTTCTAAAAATAGTTACGAGTTTATTTTTAACACCTGGGATGTTAATATAGACATAAGGAATTAGAAGAAATCACATTTCTGGTATTTAAATGCTACTATTTACTTGATCTATGAAAAGCTTGTATACTGCTCTGAGGAACCATTTCTCTGGAAAACAGAGTAGCTCATGGCCACGAAAGTCAGATTTCCCCATTCAAGTTTCCATGTGCCAGTTATTAAGTTTGTTCTGTTTCTTCCATTTAATGTTTAATGGTATGTACCTTGTACATTCTGCCCTTGTCACAAAAAGAATTGAAAAAAAGAAATATAGATAAATCAACAGGAATTCGCCATTTCTGGTGTTTATTGGGTTTATCATTGTTCATTAGTTAGACTTAACCTTATTTAAAATCAAAGAATCATACTTCAGAGGCAAAGCATAACAGGGTAAAAATATGGAGAAATGAGGCAATTGAAAGAAAGAATAACAATTTTAATTGGAAAAAGATTACAGTCAATAGCAAGGCTGATAGGTAGAAATTTCAATTCTAGCCAGCATTGGAGCACAAACTACCATAGTGTTTTTTCCCAGCCAAAGCTAAGTGAAGCTGGCTTAGTTAGGGAGGCACAGTACCACAAACTGAAAAATGTTGGACAGTGGCAAATAAAGCTGTTTTTTCAATGTTAAGTTAATAATATATAATAAGGTTATGAGGTAGAAACCTGACTATTTGGATGCTCTACAATTACCATTATTTATTTGATTGTTTATAATTGATAATGATACCTTGTTAAAAATCTTTGAAAATGCTGACAGTTATCAACAAATTGCAAAAATAATTAGAAATGGCAATCAACAAAATTTTTTAAAGTTATTGAGAATTAGTAAAAGATGAGTCCTTTAGGAATATATTCTCCTGTGAATTTTGTTTCTTCAAGGAATATGTTATATTAAAATTTATTAAGTTTGACCTTAGCCAAATATGGAAATGAGCCAGGTTTATTGACAGCCTTTATGAAACCCAAGGCATCCCATTTCTATCATCATGGTCTTCCAGGGTCCCTTACTCTACTTTAGCAACATGGCACAAGTTAAAAAATGAGATAGGCTTGGTCAGAACATGTGGGTTTGAATCTCGAACATCACTTGAAATCATAGTTGCATTTTAGGTAAGTACTTTTACTTCTTTCAAAAGCCTTCAGAAACTCTTTTTTGCTCTTTAGTTTTCTCCTTTATTGTAGACAAAATTGGGAGACAGGGTAGTGTGGTACCAAATGTGTGGGTTTCGCAGCTAGCCTCGATACACTCCTACCATGCTTTTAACTACTTGATTTTGGACAAAGTGTTCAACCATTTTAAGCCTCCACTTC
The DNA here is from genome assembly GCA_004363605.1 of Indri indri. Classification (NCBI taxonomy): domain Eukaryota; kingdom Metazoa; phylum Chordata; class Mammalia; order Primates; family Indriidae; genus Indri; species Indri indri. Next base: position 14,456 of record RJWJ010035136.1, read on the forward strand.
CTCATCCTGGAAATGGAGTTATGGACCCTTACCTTTTACATTGTACCCAGGATTAAACATGTTTATAATATGTGGCACACGGCAGGTACTCATTGAATGGTAGTAGGAGTTGTCGATTCTGCATCTGTGAATTATTAATATTATTATCACAGGTATATTTTTACTCAAGATATTACTAGATTTTGTTCTCTTCTTGACCTTAGGAATATTAAACATTCCACAGAACATGATAGCTGAGAAAAATCTTGGAGCTTATATAGTTCAGTGTTGTGAACACGTTAAACAGCAGAATTTACAATGTGTAAAAGAAACATCAGGGTCGCCCTTTGGTTGAAGCAAACAAGGGGCCAGGATCCCCATCTGCTTAGCTTCTACCTCATTACATGTACAGAGACCCTTGAAGCCATTTAGCAGGATTCTAAATATCTAAGAAACATATTTTTGAAAACACGACTTCAGTTGAAAAGGTTTATTTTGCATATATTGAAATTGATTCAGAAATATGGAATACCACTAATCCTACAATTAATAAATGTTAAAATGGATATTAGATATAGATATTGCAAGCTACAGGATGCCTTTCTCTATTCGACAATGTCTTTCTATTATGGACTTTTGTATTCATATTCATCAGTAACATTTCATGTGCTGCTACTCCTTTATGCTAACTCAAACACGCATGTAGATTGGAGATTTTTATTCTTTTTGACAGAAGAAACAGCTAAAGTGCAGAGTAGTTAAGAATTTTAATAAGAGATATAACATACAACTATCTGAAAATGCTTCATTTAAAAAAAAATCAATCAGTATAACCACATTGTCTTAATATAAACATGTATGAACTAAAAGATACTTTTGCCACATATAATATTTCTCACTTTATTCATAGGAATAAGTATTAAAAAGCAAATCCCTTATACCATGACAGTAACTACTTTAGTTTACATCTTTAAAAGTATAAACATTGTCTTACATAGTGACAAAGACATTATCACGCTTCACTATTAACACTTAGTCCTTGTTTAATTTTTCTAGTTTAAAATAAACATGGCATTCAACGTAAAAGTAAACTTTACTATGTCAGACTCTATTCTACAATAGCATTGAAACATGTTGCAGGCCCCAAAGATTACTTCACACTCATTTAAGTGAAAATAAGTATTTGTAGCTCTGTAAGCATGTGAAATGCTCATGGCAGAGCCAAGTACTAGCTTATAGAACACAAGATTTAATAGGTCAAGGATCACTTTTTTAATGAATGTGTATAGGAATCAACACACCATCATAAAAGTGTTAGAATGCCATGCCATAAATTATTTTGAGTTAGAGTATTGTAATTTAGACTATAATTCTTTTGATTCATTTGATTCAGAGATAAATATTTAAGCCATATGTATTCATATTTTATTTTAAATTAAATTGCATAGATATCTGATGACTTGAAAAAAAATCAGTCAATAGCATACCTATGTAACAGTCTGAGTAGGAATTCTGATTTTTGAAAGCATTGCTTTTGGTCAGACAATTCTTTATATTGCATAAATACACTTATTAAACCATGCAAAATCATCATTTCAAGGTCAAATAGACAAAATCTGTTAAGCTGGTATTTCTAATGATGTTCTCTGTAACAGGCAGGGTTAGGTTGAATGAATAATATAAGTTATTCTTTATTTCACACTAATAAAGGGCTTTAACATAGAAAATTAAAGTTATACAATTATTGGAAGTATTGTGGGAGCAAAAATAGGGAAGCCTGTGCCAAAGATCCAGAAGCAATGTGGGACTCTCAGGAATACACTCCTGTGCAGCTGGAAATGCAAGAACCTCATAAGGAATCTTCTAGGAAACTCACCCAGAAGTTGCTTTGAATAGTATAAACCACCAAAGGTCTATTTCAGTATGCAGTAACTAAGCATGCGATTCTCTAGGAGCCATTGCTTGGGCAGCCAAAGTGAGTGAGTGACAGTAACTTTCCAGGAAGCCTCTGTGAACTTAAGGTCTGCCATATGTCCGTGCCTCTGCCTTGCTCCATCCAGAGAATAATGGCCTCTTCTATTTTAAAGCCTTCTAAATATCGTAAGGGTATCTCACTGGGACAGTCTAATCAGGAACCATGTGGGGAAGGATGTTCTGAAAATACAATTCTTGTTTTTTCTTCCAGGAAGTAGTGATAGTGATGTCGAGCTGTCAACACACACTCACAGACCTTCGGTAGTAGACTGTTGTTTTTCACTCTCCTTTTGTTTATCTTATTGAATATATATTCCTTCTAATATCTTGAGTGAATAAATGGTGGAAAATAAACCATACATGTGCATCGATGCTTATCTGAACTTTTTTTAAATAAAGAGGTGACACAAGATAGTGTAAGTAGCATTGAAGAAATAAGACATGGCTTCCAGCCTGTTA
>RJWJ010035137.1:0-16840 GCA_004363605.1 Indri indri
AATGAGGAGATACCACTGAGTTTGTTGTTAGTCTCTCTACCAGCAAAATAGAAGAAAAGTTCATTTCTTTCATCTCTTCCATTTCCCTTCACCATTACCAGATATTACCTGAAGCTGTCAGTCAGTATGGTAAAAAGCTGAACTAGTAAGAAAGAAGATGCAAAAGTGCCTCAGAAAATAAAGCACTAGGAGAGATGAGAGGTGTACAGCAAAATGAAAGCTAATACCAGCCATATGTGCAAGGGAGACAAGTCCTTATGAACAGAGAATGTGAATTGTTCATTTTATTGGCCATTTCTATATGGTCATTTATTCAAAGCCCATGAATTTTTCAAGGATGGTCTATTTATTGCCACGAACAATGAACCTTCCTCAGCTTAGTATATTTTCGAGACACTACCTTTCAGTGGGCCATGCAGAGGCCAGAATTCATTTTTAAAAAGGAAACTGAAACAGCAGTAGTTGCTACCTGAGTAAACTTACATCTACTAAAGATTCCTATCATTTTTTAAAAAAAATCTATTTAAAAACTAGGGACTCAAGTACAATATGTCAGCTCCCTTTAGATTGAGTTTAGAAAATATATTGCTTGTACTATTTAATACGTATAGTCAAAATATAGGTTCAATTCTAGTTCAAACAGGTCACTACATGGTTGGCTTTTGGTTTTTTAATTTGCAGGTTGAGTTTACAGTTCAATAAAATTCCCAGAATTCAGCAAATTATTGTGGTCCATTCCAATTTTTGACTCATGGTTCAGTACAATATAGTTCCTGTTTAAAACTTTGGGGTAAGGATATATTGAAGGGGATGCTTTACTTTTGAGTTTTGGTTTGGCATACACTCTAATCCATTATATATGACATCATATTTTCCTCCTCACTAGACTTTTGGTTAATCCAAAGTATTTAAACAGAAACCCAAAGTCTCTTGTATTTGCCAAAACAAGTTAGAGTCTTGCATCTGCTGGGTATTCAAGAGGCCAAGAAATAAAATGTCAAAGAGTGGTATAATGTTTGGAATTTTATCCTGGCTGTGTTTTTTCCCCTAGAGTTCCCACAGGGGCAACTATTCCTAACTCAAGTTATCAGTTTACGAATGTCATCTGTGGGTATGGAGACCTAAACATGGTGAGCCCTGGCTCTACAGAGTGCCTGCCTTAGCAAACACCATTCACATAAATTCATCTGTACCTCCTTTATTTGTTTGATATTTGGTTGTCTTTCTTTTAAACTTTAGCAGTTGTAATTTTATTTTGTCCTCTAACTCTAGTTTTCTGTTTCCACTTTCTCAGACTTAATTTCTACTGGACTTGATTCAGTGTCTTACATCAATCAATCCTTCCCAAAGGCATGTTTTTATCATGTGTGACTGCATTATGCTGGAGGTTTTGTCATTCTTAAGCTTTTCACAGTTCTCCAATTTCAGGGTGACTATTCAGGTCTCTGCTCTGATAGTGCCCTCCCTATCAATTTTGTTTTTCTCTTACTTGGCCAACTTATTCAGTGTCCAGGTTTCTACCTATGTCAACACTTCAGAAGAAGCTTTTGCTAAGTTCTTCTCAACTGGTTTAGGTACTTTGCAATGTGCATTAATTTCATACTGAATTATTCAGACTGAGTCACTCATAACACAATGTTATAATCACAGGTACTATGATTACACCTGCAGGGCTTTTGAATAGTGAGACTCTATCATTTACTATCCTGTCCTAAACCCTAGTACAGTAGTTCTTGAAGTATGATCCCCAGACCAATAACAACAGTATCATCTGGGAACTGGCGAGAAAAAGCAAATTACTAGGCCTTACTCTGGATCTGCTTAATTGAAAATATGTAGTTGAAGCCCAGAAATCTGTGTGTTAATGAATCTTCTGGTGATTCTGATGCATCCTAAAATTTGAGACTTAGTGTCCTAGCACAAAATATCACAATAGCTGGGATAGAGTAGGGCTGAAAAAATTGAAAGTTATTATTTTTAAAAGATTAATATGGTTTAGCTGAAAGAATAAAGAAAGGAAGTTCAGTGTTAGGATTTTAAACTCCTATTTCTTCCTGTAAGTAACTGGGCAATGATGCCTGTAGCAAATATATAGGGAGAGGTAGAAAGAACTCCCTTTGTTCCTCTGAATGTTATTTAAAGACATACAGTCAAGAGGTGATATGTTAATTACACATTGAGCAGGTCAACAATTGGAGGATAGAATGAGGAGAGACAAACTTTAGCAATGATTATTCAAGCTCTTTCCAGGGAAGGCATCATTTTAAGTAATAAACATGGCTAATTATAAAAGTCCCAGTGGCAAGTCTATTACTTTTATAGACTATCTCAAACTGGTGCATATCATTAACTATTCATAGTGTATAACTGTCTTTCTGTGTTCCGATAACTTTTATTTGTCTTCTCATGCATGTCTATGCACTCAGGACTGGTCACTCAGACCACTTGACTACTCTAAATGAAACCCAAGTATCAAATCCACTCTCAGATGCAGCTTCTGCTGTTTATAATAGGCAAGTAAAAGTTTGTTCACACTATTCTTTTGAGTTGTACGTTTAGAAGCATTTTTGTCATGTTTGTTTTCAATAACAACCATATAAATATTGCTATTATCTCTATATATGAGAAAACTGAGAATCAAAGAGGTTAAATAATAGAGCCAAACTACACAGCAAAAAAGTAGGAAACTTGAGACTGGAACATAGGCCAGGGAAGCAGTGGGACTCATGATTGAGGCAGAAGTGCAATGGGCAAGAAGGAGTACTAGGTTTGGAATGTAATTGAATATAGGAAGGTGTAATAGAAGCTTAAGAAAAATAGAGGCAATATGAGCAAAGGAAACTGCAGATTGGACAGTTTGCTATATTTAAAGTGGACCATAGCTAATCTGATATACTTCCTTTTTTAATTTTTAAACTAAGTCTTTAAACCAAGTTTTAAACCCAGATTTAACCAGAGTTTGCCCATTTGAAACAAAGGGAAAGACTAGATCAATGATTTCCAATGGTAATGGTATCACCTCAAGGAAGTGTTTGAGAAATATTAAATGACATTTTTGTTGCCAAAATGATCAGAAGACATTGTTGGTATTTGATGGGAGCAATCATTCATATTGTACATGGGGATGCCTCACATAGCAAAAGCTTCTCATGTTCTCTACATAACTTTCAAATGTTTCTCTGGATATTCTTTTTTTTGCACTTTTTAAAAATCATTAATTATCATGGCTACATAGTATTTGCACATCATTACAGGGTACATGTGATGTTGTGATAGAGACAAACAATGTAAACTAATCAAATCACGGTAATTGGGGGCCACACCACCTCAGGAACTCATCATTTCTTTATGTTAGGAACATGCCAACTCCACTCCTTTAGGTATTTTAAACTTACTGTTGATTATAGTCTGGAAACTCTTGCAGTTGAAAATCCAGTCTCTGATTATCCAAGCCCAGAACCTAATGTAACCATCTCCAAGGGAAGATTGTGCACAATGGATCGATATTTTGGAAAAATCATGTTATTCATGACTAAATCATGAGTAATTAAATCACCTAAACAGCGTAACTGTTTCAGACATTTGTACACACAGTCAAAGTGTAATATCTGAATACAGCCATCAAGTTTTCCAGTCTGACCATGATGAGGAAACATACATATTATTTTTAGCATGAATTTAATTTTATTTTTACATTACACTTAGGGTATTAACACACATACATGATGATGATGTTCAAGCAAGATTGTATTACCCAAGAATTTTAATTCAAGGTGATAAAAATATGTGTTTTAAATTGGAGCATTAGTTCTGATGGAGTTGAAAATCTAAGATGCTCTCATAAAAATCATTATGTCCAGAAAATGCCTTTACATAATTGTGATTGTTCAATCATAATTTTATTTTTTGCGTTACTTTTTTAAAGACAGGGTCTCACTCTGTTGCCTTGGCTAGAGTGCAGTGGTGTCATCATAGCTCACTGCAATCTGAAACTCCTGGACTTAAGTGATCTTTCAGACTCCCAAGTAGCTGGGAACACAGATGCACAACACCATGCCTTGCTAATTTTATTTTTATTTTTTTATGTCAAAATATTACAGGGGTACAAATGTTTTTGGTTACATATATGAACTTTGTTATGCTACAGTCAGGGTTATAAGTGTGCCTATTACCCAGATAGTGTTCACTGTACGTGTTAGGTAGGGTTTCACACATCCTCTCCTCCCCTCTCCTTTCTGCTTGATTTCCACTGAATTTTACTTGCCTCTGTGCACATGTATGCTCATTGGTTAGTTCCAATTTAATAGCAAGTATATGTAATGTTTGTTTTTCAATCCATTAGATAATTCACTTAGGACAATGGTCTGTGGTTCCATCCAAATTGTTGCAAAAGGCATTAATTCATCCTTCTTCACAGCTGAGTAGTATTCCATAGTATACATACATCACATTTTGTTAATCCACTTGTGAATTGATGGGCACTTGGGCTGATTCTACATCTTTGCAATTGTGAATTGTGCCACAATAAATATTTGAGTGTAGGTCTCTTTTTCATAACACGACTTCTTTTCCTTTCAGTAAACACCCAGTACTGGGACTGCTGAATCAAATGGTAGGTTTAGTTTTAATTCTTTGAGGTATCTCCATAATGTTTTCCAAAGAGGTTGTACTAATTTGCAGTTTCACCAACAGCGTATAAGTGTTCCTTTCTCTCTGCATCCACCCCAGCATCGATTGTTTTTGGACTTTTTAATAAAAGCTATTCTAACTGGTATTAGGTGATATCTCATTGTGGTTTTAATATACATTTCCATGATAATTAGTGATGTTGAGCATTTTTTCATACGTTTATTGGCCATTTGTCTATCTTCTTTTAAAAAGTTTCTGTTCATGTCTTTTGACCACATTTTAATGGGGTTGTTTGCTTTGTTCTTGCTGATTAGCTTGAGTTTTCATAGATTTTGGTTATTAGCCCTTTATTGGATGTATAGATTGTGAATATTTTCTCCCATTCGCTAGGATGTCTATTTTCTCTGTGGATTATTTTCTTAGGTGTGCAGAAGCTTTTTAATGTAATCAAGTCCCATTTATTTATATTTGTTTTTGCTGTGATTGCCATCAGGGTCTTCCTCATAAATCCTTTGTCTAGGCCAATATTTAGAAGAGTTTTTCCAACACTTTATTCTAGAATTCTTATTATTTCATTCCTTACATTTAAGTCTTTTATTCATCTTGAATTAATTTTTGTGAGTGGTGAGAGATATGCATCCTATTTCATTCTTCTGCAGGTAGCTATGCAATTTTCCCAGCACCATTTATTGAATAGGGCTTCTTTTCCCCAGTGTATATTGTTGTCTGCTTTGTCAAAGATCAGTTGGCTGTATGTGCATGGTTTTATATCTAGGTTCTCTGTTCTGTTCCATTGGTCTATGTCTTATTTTTGTACCAAAACCACCCTCTTTTGGTTACTATAGCCTTGTAGTATAGTTTAAAATCTAGTAATGTGATACCTCCAGAATGGTTCTTTTTGCTTAAGATTGCTTTGGCTAATTGGGATCTTTTCTGCTGCCAAATGTAGAATTATTTGTTTCTAGATCTTTGAAATATGATGTTGGTTTTTTCACGGGGATTGCATTGAATCTGTAAATCATTTGGGGTACTATGGACATTTTAACAATGTTTATTCTACCAATCCATGAGCAAGATATGTTTTTTCATTTGCCATTTGTGATTTCTTTCCTCAGTGTTTCGTAGTTCTCTTTGTAGAGATCTTTCACCTCCTTGGTTAAGTATATTCCTAGGTATTTTATTTTCTTTGTAGCTATTGTGAATGGTATTGAGTCATTGATTTGATTCTCAGCTTGACTGTTATTGGAGTACAGGAATATAGGAATGCTCCTGATTTGTCCATATCGATTTTATAACCTGAGACTTTCCTGAATTTATTTATCAATTCCAGAAGTCTCTTGGTGGAGTCTTTGAGGTTTTCTAGATATAAGATCATATCACCAGCAAAGAGTGATAGTTAGGCTTCCTTTTTCCCCATTTGGATACCATTGATTTCCTTCTCTTGTCTGATCGCTCTAGCTAAAAATTCCAGCACTATGTTGAACAGAAGTGGTGACAGCAGGCACGCTTGTCTTGTTACAGTTCTCAGGGGGAATGTTTTCAACTTTTCCCCATTCAGTGTTATGTTGGCTGTGGATTTGTCATATATGGCTTTTATAATATTGAGATATTGAGATATGTTTCGTATATGCCTAATTTGTTGAGGGTTTTTTTTTATGAAGGATGCTGAATTTTGTCAAATCCTTTTTTCTGCATCTGTTGAGATAATCATATGATTTTTGTTTTTGCTTCTGTTTATGTGGTGAATCACATTTATGGATTTACATATGTTGATCCATCCTTGCATCCCTAGGATGAAGCCCATTTGGTCATGGTTGATTTTTTTTTTTTTTTGACGTGCCATTTAGTTTGGTTTTGCTAGTATTTTCTTGAGGATTTTTGCATCTATATTCATAAGGGATATTTGTTTATATTTTTCTTTTTTGTTGTATACTTTCCTGGCTTTGGTATCTAGAAGATACTGGCTTCGTAGAATGAGTTGGGGAGGACTCCCTCCTTCTCGATGTTATAGAATGATTTCTGTAGTATGGGTACTATCTCTTCTTTGTAGGTCTGGTAAAATTTAACTGTGAATCCATCTGGTCCCCCCCTTTTTTTTTGGATGATTTTTTATTACTGCTTCAATCTATTTGCTCATTATTTGTCTGTTCAGGAGATGCATTTCTTCCTGATTGAGTCTTGGGAGGTTGTGTGTTTCCAGTAATTTGTCCATTTCCTTTAAATGTTCACATTTTTGTGTGTAGAAATTTTTCATAGCATTCACAGATGATATTTTGTATTTCTGTGGTATCAGTTGTGATATCTCATTTTTCATTTCTGATTGAGCTCATTCGAGTCCTTCCTATTCTATTCCTAGTTAATCTAGCAAGATGTCTATCAATTTTGTTTATCTTTTCAAAGAACCAACTTTTTGTTTCATTGATTCTTCGTATTTTTTTTCCATTTCATTTTGTTCTGCTCTGACCTTAGTTATTTCTTTTCTCTTGCTAGCTTTGAGTTTGGTATGCTCTTCCTGTTCTAGTTCTTTGAGATGTGTCGTTAGATTGTTAATTTGTCATCTTTCAGCCTTTTTGATATAGGCATTTAAAGCTATGAATTTTCCCCTTAGAACTGTTTTTGCTGAATACCATAGATTTCAGTAGCTTGTACCCCCTTTGTCATTCAGTTTGAGGAATCTTTTGATTTCCATATCAATTTCATTATTAGTCCAATAATCATTCAGCAGCAAGTTGATTAATTTCCATGACTTTGTGTAGAATCAAATGTTTCTCTTGGAGTTGATTTCTAGTTTTATTCCACTGTGGTCTGAGAAGAAACAGGGTATAATTTCAATTTTTTTGAATTTGTTGTGACATGTTCTGTGGCCTATGACATGATCAATCTTAGAGAATTTTCCATGTGCTGATGAGAAGACTGTATAATCAGCGTTTTTTTTTGTAAAATGTTCTGTAAATATCTGTTAGACCCATTTGTTTTCGCACCCCATTTAAGTCCAGTGTATTTCTTTATTTTCTTTTCTGCTTGAGCGATCTGTCCAGTTCTTCCAGTGGGGTGTGGAAGTCCCCAGCAATTATGATACTGCTGTTTTTCTCTGGTTAGATCTAACAGGGTATGCTTTATGAATGTGGGTGCTCCTGCATTTGGTCCATAAATATTTAGGATTATTATGTCTTCTTGTTGAATTGCTCCCTTTACCATTATATAATGACCATCATTGTCTATCTTTAGTGCTGTTGATTTGAAGTCAATCTTATCTGTTATAAGAATGGCTACACCTGCTTTCTTTTGGTTTCTCTTTGCATGAAATATTTTTTCCATCCCTTCTCCTTGAATCTGTGAGTCCTTGTGGGTTAGATGCGTTTCCTGGAGATAGCAGATGTTTGGGTTTTATTTTTTCATTCATTCATCCAGCCTATGTCTCTGGAGGGGGACATTCAGGCTGTTCATGTTGATTAATAGGATTGATATGTGGGATGCTTTTCTGTTCATCCTATTGGGCAGTATCTTATTGCTTTGCTTTACCTCTTGGGCTATTGTTTTATGTGAACTCTGGGTTTTAGCTTTTGGGTGATTTTACACTGGTGGGTGTCTATTATGCTGATCCATCTATAATGCAGTTCTGAGTATTTCCCTTAGGCAGGTCTGGTCTTGAACAATTTCCCTCAGTGTTTTCTTGTCTGGAAAAGTCTTTATTTCTCCTTTAACATGAAACTTAGTTTTATAAGATACAAAGTTTTTAGGCTGGTAGTTTTTCTGTTTAAGAAAACTGAAGATGGGGCCCCAGTCCTTTCTGGCTTGTAAGTCTCAGTTGAGAAGTCTGCAGTTAGACTGACAGGCTTTCCTTTGTAAATTACTTGACGTTTTCACCTTATGGCTAGCAGGAGTTCCTTCTTCATGTTGACTTTGACCAGTCTGATTACCATGTGTCTTGGTGATTGCCTCTTTGCAATTAATGTCCTAGGTGTTCGTTGAACTTCTTGTACCTGAATGTCTAAATCTCTAGCAAGACCAGGGAAGTTTTCCTCAATTATTCCCTAAAATAGGTTTTCCAGCCCTTTTGTATTTTCTTCTTCACCCTCAGGGATGGCTATGATCTTTATATTTGGCCATTTTACATAATCCCATATTTCTTGTAGGCTTTGTTCATTCTTCTTAATTCTCTATTCTTTATTTTTGACTAATTGATTTAATTCAAACCAGTTGCCTTCAAGCTCTGAGATTCTTTCTTCTGCCTGGTCTAGTCTATTCTTAAAACTTTCCACTGTGTTTTATATTTCCTTAAATGAATCTTTCATTTCCAGAAGTTCTACTTTTTTTAATATGCTGATCTCCTTAGTGAATTTTTCATTCATTTCCTTGATTGTTTTTCTGATTTCTTTGAGTTGGTTTTCCATCGTCTCTTGGATTTAGTTGAACTTCCTTATAATCCATATTTGGAATTTTTTGGCTGTCATTTCAATATTTTTATTTTGGTTGGTATCCATTTCTAGAGAGCTGGTATTCCCTTTTGGGGCTGTCCCTTTGCTGTGATTTCTCATACTTCTGGAGTTTTGTTTTTTTTTTTACCGATTCCTTCTCATTTGGAGTAGCTGTCCATTCTTATTTTTGGATTTTCTTTTGTTCAGATGGGTCTTTCCCCCCTCATTTGTAAGGGAGTGTAGATAGCATATGTTGGGTAAGAACCTTTGGCTTTGCTTGTGTTTGCTGTGATGGTGACCTAGATTTTGAATGGATGCCTTGGTTATAGATATCCTTAGTGTGGTGATTTTCTCAGTTGCTAGTTTGTAGGCTGTAGCAGTGGTAAGCTATGTGTGTTGGCAGATCCCCTGTTTTTCTTTGATGAGGAGGATGGAAGTCTTTGAGATCCTTTCTCTTTCCCAAGCCCTGTGGTCTTCTTAAATGTATGAATTGTATTAGCACACCCAGTTTAATCTCTGAGATGGTATGTGGTGCTTGTGGGTAAGAATCAACCACACACTGTATTATCGAGGCAGTAAATGCTGTAAAGTTCAGTGAAAATTGACCTCCCTGTCAGTAGGTGGTGCTTGCCAGAAGGAACAAGCTGCAGTATTGTTTTGGGGTCCTACAACCAGCTCTAGGCCCTCAGGAGAAGCACTTGAATGCCCTAGGTGGTGGCTGGGCCCCTGGAACTTCCAGGTGAGTCCTTATTCTCCACCAGAGCAGAGGCGGCTAAGGGAGTGAGGCTCTGTGGGGCTGGGTTGGGTGGGCCTACTCTCAGCCTCCACAAAAGCTGGTAAGGTAGCTGTTTTGGTGGGGGTTAAAGGTCAACACCCAGGCTTCTGGGTAAAGATGCCAGAGAGGTGTCGAGGTGGCCCCACACAGACAGAAAGTCTGCTTGTGGGGAAGGAGCCATCTGAGATTCACAATCTGTCTAATAGGAACAGGTTTCACTCTTCCTGCTCCTCCCCTTTCCATGGTCTCACTCCGGCATCTACAGGCAGGCAGGAGCTCAAATTAGCTGAGCTCCCCAGCAACGGCACGCTGGGCTGGGATCTTCCTTGTCCAGGATCCCACCTTAGGCTGAGAGCATGGCTTTACCATGGTGGGAGGGGTGCTCCATGAGTGCCCTGCAGCTGGGACACACACTGTACTCTCTTTTCAGTTCTGCTTATGCAGGTTCCCTTGCCTCCCGATATTGGTTCACAAATCTTCCCTCTCTGCCCCAGAGCAACACAATCAAGTCCTGAGGGCAAAGGATTTGGCCTGAGGGCCTGTTCCCGGGTCCCCAGAGATCAATCCCTGATCATGCCAAGGAGAAGCCTTCTGGTCCTGAGTTTCCTATGGGGTGCTCAAGCAGGTTTGATGTCCCTCTGCTTTGGGGTGTGCTCTACTTTGATGGAGTAGCCAGGCAGGTAGCACCAGGGATGGCCAGTGATCAGGGAGCTCATTATCTGAGCACCCCTTAGTCCTCTGCAGGTCTTTATGAGGAAAGGTTTGAACCCCATTTTCTGTGGAAGCACCATTAGAGGGCAAGCAGCAGCTCCTGAGAGTCCTGGCTCAAGCGTCTCTCTCTGCGGCTGTGGATTGGGGAGGGGAAGGAGTCAGTCTAACTGCAGACTTCTCAACCGAGCCTTACAAGGCAGAAAGGATTGGGGCCCCATCCAGTCTCTTCTGGATGGAGGAAAGCTAGCACTCTGCTTATCTCTCTCCCTCTCTTGTAAAGGCAGCCAGCCCAGAATATCCAGGCTCTGGGGCCATGAAGATCCCCTGGGAACCACGGGCCCCCTGTGGCTCCTGCAGTGGGTCAGAGTTGGGAATTGTTTGTGTGGGAATGAGCAAGATGAAAACTGAGGGGCTGAAGCCCCATGGGGGGGACAAAGGCACATGGTGGGTGGAGAAGCAATATGGCACCTGCTGTCTCTGTTCAGGTCTATGGTGATGGGAAATACCCCATGGGGTCTGGCAGCCTGGTGCCTTGTCCTTAAGAAGCTCCCAGTTCACTGGTGGCAGCAGCTTTGGGACTCATGAGGGTCGAAAGGCTCTCTAGTGGCTTTAGAAGCCTGCCGACCACCAGAGATGTGAGGGAGGAAGAAACAAACCACATCACCTACACTTTTCACTGGACTTCAAGCCTCTCAGGCATTGACTTCTGCTGATATCTTGCTCCTTCTTATTCTGCCATGCCTGGCTAATTTTTTAAATTTTTTATAGAGACAGCAACTAACCATTGCTCAGACTGGTCTCAAATTCCTGGCCTCAAGCAATCCTCCTGCCTTAGCCTCCCAAAGTGCTAGGATTACAGGCTTAAGCCACCACACATGGCCTCAATCATAATCTTATACAAATAATATAATACTTACAAGGAATGAAAGCAATGCTGTAAAATATATAGACATTTCTTTATAAAGATATAATATTGTACTGTCCAGAATTTGTTCTTCAAAAATTTGCTTTGGAATTGAGATTTTTGTTTATGGGGATTAATTATTTCTGCTATATTTCAATTTCGGTCAATGAATATTTTGTTTATAACGGAAAAAATTTTAACCTGGCAAACTACCAGTACCTAACAGTAAGAGCTTAACATGAAATACATCCATTTATACTCTAAGTATTACCATATGCATGCTTCCAAAACACAGAGGTATCAATTTTTCTGCAGGCCTGCCATTTAGCAAAGTTAAATCAAAGTAATCTTTGCATGGTAGAAGACAAGTTACAATGTGTGAGGGAGAACTCCACTGTTTATATCTTCAAATTGTCAAATTGCAGCCTGGGGGCTAAGTCTCTGGTGGACCTTGACAGGATAACCTTCTCCCCAGAATGTTTACTGAAGTCTTTTGGAGTCCTGAAGAAAATGACTTAGTTTTCTTCTTTGTGCATATTTATTACTCTTCAAATCACTGCTTTGTAGTGCCACATGTAATTTCTCCACAGGATGAAGCTGAAGAAATACTTGGTCTGAAACAAATGATTAGGAAAATCAGACAGCATTTGAAACAAGAACATGAACATGAACAAGAACTTCTGAAATGACATATCACAGAGAGTAGAATAAAATAACACTGATTGCTATTCAAGGATTATGTCAGATAAGAACATCCATGAGAAAGTGAGAGAGTGAAATTCAACAAAACATTTCTGGACAGTTTCATTTCCTATAGAACCTCGAAGTCTGGATTTTCAAAACTGGCTGCACAACAGAGTCACCTAGGTAGCTTTGAAAACTACTGTCTTGCCTCCAATCCCAGAATTCTGATGTGATTGGTCTGAGCTAGGGCCTAAGTGTCAGCATAAACTTTGTGGGTAGCCCTAAAGTTTGGCCAGGTTTAAAACACCACAGACCAGGCAATTCATTAGTATTTCTGTTCCCAGCCATCCCTTAAACGAAATTCCACAATAAGAAGAAGAACAAAGTACCCTACTTTGTGCCCTGTGAACTCTAGCAATCATTTATCACATCGGTTAAAAATGTTTCAACATTTCCATTAATATATCTTTATTTATGTATTTTATTTTTTATAATATATTTATATTTTATATAAGCACATGTTAGCATATACTTATGTAACATAAAATTTAATAGAATGAAATAAAATTTAATATAAGTAACATTTTTACTATTTTCCTCTGTACGTCAATAAATCTTTTGCAATCTCCACTTTGAATACCATTGTTCTACGTTAAGTCTCATTCTTGGAGCACAGTGGTTAGACTCATGAAAGGTGCTAACAAAAACTAACTCCTTCTTTTGCAGACAAAAATAAATTTTTAAATATTTAAGAATCTATTCTATCACTATTCCAAGGAGATAAAAAGTAGAGGACAAACGTAACTTTCTACTATCAATATTTACTGTGATCTGCTCCTGTTTCGCTTCTTTCCATTTCCATTTTTAACTATTTTACATTACCCTTAACTAATATTTAATGCTCTTAGAATGAAAACAAAATGGCATTTGTTTGATTTTGATAAAGAGATATTTTTATTGACAGATAAGGAGAGAATTTTGACAACATTATTATGTATAGTAGAAGTTAAATAGAACATTAGCATCAGACTGCTCAGAAGTCAGGAGGGCTGAATGAAGTATTTCATATGTTGGTGAATCACTAACTAATCTTCAAGTTATAAATATTTAGCTATAAATGTTTCAACATCTTTATTTATAAGATATTTTCATAGCTAGATTCATAACTTAATTTTTATACAAGAATCTTGTCTTCTAATATTCTCTTACATTTGCTACATAAAAGGCTAAGAGCTCATTATCTGATACGGCAGAAACATAACAAGGGAAGTTAAAAGCATATCATCTGACACAGAAAAAACATGACTCCTTTCAATTATGTAGTTTTATTGCAAATGAAGTTGCAGAAAGTGAAACTAATAATGCACTGAAGTTATGCCATACTCTGCTATCATTTGTCCGTTTAAACACCATTTCCCTCTTATGTTCCTACTTTGAACCTAAAATCCCTTTTCCATTTTCTTTCCATACACAAATATCCACTCTACTTTGTATGATATTTGAATATGCTTGTAAAATACATAATGATGATTTGTACTTATGTGTGTTTTCTTTTGTAAATTATATATTGTTTCTTCCCAAAGACTGAGCCATTTCTCCCCAAACAAAATAACCCATCACTAAGCCAATGGTTTTCAAAATTTTTGGTCTAAGCAAGCTTTTATGCTTTTGAATTGACAAAACTAAACATCATTTGTCTATGAGGGGTCTATCTGTCAATATTTATTATATTAGAATTTAAAACCAAAAATAATATAATTATTTATTTATAAATTCATTTGAAATGTTTTTGATCTTACAAATGGGTAGCAGAGACTCCCATAGTTCTGTTGACCAGTTTTAAGAATCTCTGAATATGAAATCAATTATTTTTCCACTTGTCATGTCTCAAACCTTCTTTGACACTCAGGTCTGGTTCTAAGCTCTTCTTTCTATTATATTGCTCTATTTCTTTTGTGTCCTTTGGTTTTGAATGAGATGGGAGAAGCTATCATTTGCATAAGCATTATGATAGTGTACCAGAATTGAGCCATGTGTTTCAGAAAAAGTTTACATGGCCATTTGTGATTTACTTGTCACCATTGGACAACAATTCACTGACCTATAGAAATGGAGAGGTGAAGATGTTTTCTAAGTACCTTCCTGTTTTCTCATTCTTTGGTTTAAACAAAGTTCAATACTAACCAACATCATAACTCACTGAACACTGAGCAAAATATTCATGTTGCCTTCTACCCATCAGTTGCCATTTCCTCATGAATATTTAATTATTTTCAACATTAATGTTAATTTGCATAGATATGTGTTCTGAGGATTAAATAAATGAAGACATATAAAACACATAGAATGACAACTGACATATGCTATGTTCTCAGCATATCTGATATTTTTGTTGCTATTAATGTTATTGTAATCATATCATTTAGGAACATCTGCTCAGGAGGGATAAGATAGAAACTCCAGCTATGAACTTCATCATAATTTTTATCATAATTTTCATAAGATAGAAAATCTAGCAATTCATCTAGGGCTATAGCCTCATAGTATATGCACATATTATTAAAATTAAACCTAACATATCTCTCACTAAACTAAAACTATGAATTTACATTTGTTCAATTAAGAAGCAAAGGTCTTTTCCTTCAAATATGACTAGAGTTTATCTAAAGCAAAATTATCTACAAGCTCAAGCACTTTAGGAAATAATTTGTTAAAGTTCACTCAGAATTATCGAAACAATAGTGAAGTCTGTAGTTCAGTTAACAGTCCTATACCAATGTTAATTTACTAGTTTTTGATCAATGTATCATATTTTTTTAAGATGTTAACATTAGGGAAAACTGGATGAAGGGTATATGGGAACTTTCTAGACTGTCTCCACAGTTTTTTTTTAAATATGAAAATATTTCAGAATAAAAAGTTTTTTTTTTAAATGATACAGTCAGATTCTGCACCCACCCCCTGTGCCTAACATAAATATTCAATAAATGTTTTTGGAATAAATGGAAATATTAATACATTTGGTTCCATTTATTTATTCATACTCTTCTCCCTCTTTCCTCCTTTATTGGGAGGTACTCCCCATTTATGCCTTCAATCTCTGAGTGGCAAGCAGGGAGGCAGCCACCCAGGGGCTTTCAAGACTCAGAATGATTTGCTATGACACCCTCCACATTGGTGTTGTATGTAAGAAACAGCATGAATTCTAAAACCACACATACTTGGATCTAAATTTCAGCTCTAACTTTTTTTAATGAATAAGGCAAGATATTTAACCTCTTTGAGCCTCAGTTGCATTATTTGTAAAGATAGAAATTATATTTACTTTACAAAACTGCTATGAGAATCAAATAAGATATCAATTGCTTGGCACATAATAGATGCACGATAAATATTAGTTTCCTTTATCATGGATTTTATGTTGATTTTAGGGAGATAACTTCATCCTTGGGGAGGAATGACAGGTATTCATTATGAAGTTAGAACAATGACAACATGGACTTTTGAAAAACACTGGCTTCCCCAGCCCAGACATTGGGAATGGAATGTTAGCCTCCCAGAAAACACAAGTTGTTTGTATCCAACAAAGGAGACTGACCAAGGCAAAATGAGAATGGGCTAGAGTGCTCTTGCCTTCCATTCCTCTTCATTCATTCATTCATTCATTCATCCACCATCCCATATACTTGAGTGCCTACTGTGTGCAGACAACAGGTTAGGTGCTGGGACTAAATGGTGAACAGACAGACTTGATCACTGCCCTCACAATGGTTGCAGTGTAGTGCATGGGTGATGGATGGGGTTGGGACAGAGACAGAAGCAAATTACAATGGCCCTAATTGCAATTTAAGGACTGTGAATAAAAGGTGTGGGGTATAAGAGGAAATAACAGGAGGATCTAGCCTAGTGCTGGGCTCAGGAGGGTTCCCCTGAGGAAGTAACATTAAAACAAAGCTATAAAGGACAAACAAGAGTTAGACAGGTGTTACAGGCTGAATTGTGCACCCCACAAATTCATGAACTTCAAAATTTTCAAAATGGATTGAAACTACTCTCTCCCCATCTACATATCACAACATTCAAAGTGTTTTGTTCTTAAGAATAAGAACCTTCATTTCTGGTGTTTTGTGCCTATTTTTTTCTTCTCATGATCTGACACATATTTTTTACCCCTAAGTGGGGCCTGTTTTCAGTAAAACAAAAGAGCTCAAGTTTTGTCCTTGATGTGTGCCTGGGGTCTTACAGCTGCACAGAAGATTGCTCACTTCAAAGCACATCATCAGACCTTTGAGAATTAAGTAGAAAATATCAAATCGAATTGTCACTTTCTTTTATATTTGTTTAGATTTAAATCTTTGGATGGTGTATTAGTCAGAGTTCTCCAGAGAAATAGAACCAATAAGATGTATATATGTAAAGAAAGAGACTCACGATAAGGAATTGGCTTGTGTAAATATGGCAACTGGCAAGCCCAAATCTGTAGCGTGGGCTGCAAGTTTATAACTCAGGAGAGCCAGCGATGCAGATGAAGTCTGAAGGGAATCTGCTGGAGATTATATTACTCCAGGACACTGGTCTTTTTGTTCTATTCAGGCCTTCAACTAATTGGATGAAGCTTGCATACATTATGAAGGGCAATCTGGTAACTGAAAGTTCATCTATTTAAAAGTTAATGCCATCCCAAAACAACTTCCAAGTTGACATGTAAAATTAACCATC
>RJWJ010035138.1:0-16835 GCA_004363605.1 Indri indri
AACAACATGGGCAAATCTCAAAATAATTATGTTGAGTAAAAGAAGCTAGACTAAGAAGAATACCTACTGTGTGAGTCTATAATACAAATTTCTAGGAAATGTAAATAAATCTATAGTGACAGAAGCAGATCAGGGTTTACCTGAGTTTGGGATGGGGCAGGAGGGACAGATTACAAGGGCACAAGGAAATTTGGGAGGGCAGGGGGTGATCAATATCATAGTCATGATTGACTGTGGTGATAGTTTGAAAACTTATCAAAGTATACAGTTTTAATATGTGCAAGCTTATTGTGTGTCAATATGTCAATGTTAACTTAATAAAGCTCTTCAAAAAAAGAAAACCAACAGGCCTGGTGTGGTGGCTCATGCCTGTAATCCTAGCACTCTGGGAGGCTGAGGCAGGAGGGTCGCTTGAGGTCAGGAGTTCCATACCAGCCTGAGCAAGAGCAAAAGCATAACCCTATCTCTACAAAAAATAGAAAAATTGGCTGGGCATGGTGGTGCGTCTGAGGTTGCAGTGAGCTATGATGACTCTGCTGTACTCTAGCTGGAGCAACACAGTGAAACTCTGTCTCAAAACAAAATAAAACAAAAAAATAAAACTCAGATCCATGAGCTGTACCCCATGGGGAGAGAAGTGCAGGTGGTCAGGAGCAGAGCCTCCAAATCTGTATTTTTCAACTCGTCCTAATGATTCTAGGTCATGGTCGGGTTTGGAAATCAATGGCTTCGGTGGACCAAAGAGGAGAGGGCAGCAGCCCCAAGTCCACATCCAGCAGCATCCTCCACATCCAAGCATTTTCAACATGTGTAGGGACAATCAACTGCTCTGTACCCCAACAACAAACATGAAGCAATGGAGACACCAGGAGCCAATTTGGAAATGCCATCTTCTGCAGCTCTGAGTAAAATGGCACATCCAGCCCCAACTCCCACCCAGATGACTGTTTCTAACATACTCTTATTTATTTTTTTTATTTCAGCATATTATGGGGGTACAGATGTTTAGGTTACGTGTATTGCCCTCGCACCATCCAAGTTAGATCTTCAAGTATGTCCATCCCCCAAACAGTGTGCACCGCACCCATTAGGTGTGAATATACCCATCTCCTTCTCCCCCCTCCCCCTACCCGACACCCAATGAATGTTATTACTATATGTGCACTTAAGTGTTAATCAGTTAATACCAATTTGATGGTGAGTACATGTGGTACTTGTTTTTCCATTCTTGGGATATTTCACTTAGTAGAATGGGTTCCAGCTCTGTCCAGGATAATACAAGAGGTGCTAGATCACCAGTGTTTTTTGTGGCTGAATAGAACTCCATGGTATACATATACCACATTTTATTGATCCACTCATGTATTGATGGGAACTTGGGTTGTTTCCACATATTTGCAATTGTGAATTGTGCTGCTATAAACATTCGAGTACAGATATCTTTTTTATAGAATGTCTTTTGTTCTTTTGGATAGATGCCCAGTAATGGGATTGCTGGATCAAATGGTAGTTCTACTTGTGTCTCTTTGAGGTATCTCCATATTGCTTTCCACAGAGGTCATACTAGTTTGCAGTCCCACCAGCAGTGTATGAGTGTTCCTGTCTCTCCACATCCACAACAGCATTTATTGTTTTGGGACTTTTTGATAAAGACCATTCTCACTAGAGATAAGTGATATCTCATTGTGGTTTTGATTTGCATTTCCCTGATGATTAGAGATGTTGAGCATTTTTTCATATGTTTGTTAGCCATTAGTCTATCTCCTTTTGAAAAGTTTCTGTTCATGTCTTTTGCCCACTTTTTAATGGGGTTGTTTGATTTTTTTCTTGCTGATTTTCATTAGTTCTGTATAGATTCCAGTTATCGGCCCTTTGTCGGATGTGTAGCATGTGAATATTTTCTCCCATTCTGTAGATTGTCTGCCTGACACACTCTTAAATAGGAATTCTAAGCTATTACATCCTTTTCGCTCTTTAGGAATCAACTCATGCCTTAGTCAGTGACTAACACACCTCCCACCACTCACTACACATTGGTCAGTAAGTCTTGAAGGAAATAACACATCCTTCCTCACCTCCCTGATGTTGGGACCTGGCCATATTGATTTAGTCTTGCTGAAAATACACCCATTGGCCACCAGGGGGAGTAGTGGCTGGATCCTACAGATGTCCCCCAGCTACTGAAAACTGCCCAGTATGCAGATGTTCTCTTTTTGGGGTGGTCAGTAAAACTTATTCATATTCAAGCCCCATGTTATGATGGTTCTGGACTGTGCTCTAACCCTTAGGGTAGAACCCAAGCAGTCTGCTTAAGTTCTCTGAGCTTCAGTTTTCTCATCTATAAATTTAACATGATGAGACCTTTGTGGCAGGCTGCCCTAAAGCACCAACGCCCTTGGTGTGGCAGCTCCCTCTCCCTCAGCTCCTCCTCCTTCCTTCACGACATTGACATCACCCGTTAATGTCTGTTGATATGCCTTAGTGGTTTTGTTTTATTACTGTGGGAGGAGGCAAGAGTTTGAGTCTAGGTCATGCAAATGAGGCCTATTCCGAATGCCACCTACCAGTTAGGCACTAGGCTTGGGACGAATTCCACAACACCCCATATCCTGGTCCAAGGGATAGACGTGACTGGGTGTGTCTGCCAGCTCAGGCTACCATACAAAATACCACAGTCTTGGTGACTTAAATAGCAGGCGTTTATTTTCTCACAGCTCTAGAGCCTGGAATCCAAGATCAAGGTGTAAGCAGGTTTGGTTTCCTTTGAGGCCTCTCTCCTTGGCTTGCAGATGGCCACCTCCTCACTGTGTGTTCACACAGTCTTTTCTCTATGTGTGTCTGTGTCCCTGGTGTCCCTCTGTGTATCCAAATTTCCTCTTCTTATAAGGACACCAGCCAGATCCGATTAGGGCACACCCTAACATCCTCATTTTAACATAATCACCTCTTTAAAGACCTTATCACCAAATATAGTCACATTCTGAAGTACTGGAGGTTAGGACTTCAGCATACGAAATTTGGGGATGACACAATTCAGCCCATACCACTGAGGAAACTCAATAGGAAAGATGAGCAAGAGAAGAAAGTGCATATTTTCCCCAAGAGGTGGGCTCCAGGGCCCAGGCTCTCTACAGGAGACTCAGTGTAGATTTGCATTTCAGGGGAAGGTCTCCAACCCCCTACTGCCCTCTGTTATAGGGAAAGCTCAAGAGTAACCAGGTCAGGGAAGGGATGTATAAACCACCTGGGCACCAGTCTGGATTGGGTGCCAGCAGTTCATAGAAGTTATCTGGGAAAGCCAACTGCCCAACACCTGGAGACCTTGGGAAGTCATACGCCTTCCAGTCAGTGGAGGGGAAGAAGCCAACAATCCCCCTGGAGACTGAGCTCCAGCTCTCTGCAGGACCTCCTGCTGGCAGAGGCAGGATTCCAGAGAGCTCATTGTCAAGTCAAACCAGAGCAGAGTCCCAGGGTCCTTTTGAACAGGTCCATAATGTGTGCCAGGTGAAAAAAGAGAGTGGAAGGCCATGGGGTTGATAATGGCCTGTCTCTAAGCCTGAGCAGAGCCCCTGTGGTTAAAAGGGAGGGCCAGAGTCCTGCGGAACTTTGCTTTATGTTGTTTTCCATTGAAGATTTCATGAAATTTGGTGTCAGTATTTAAATAGCAATAATAACTGCCAACTGTTATCAAGTGCTAACTAAATGCCAGATACTGCCCTAAACTCTTTACGTGCATTAACTCATGTAGAACCTTGGAGACAAATGTGGTCCATGTCCTCCCACCTCTGCTCACAGGCCAGTGATGCTTAGGTTCCCTGGAAGCACCCAGGGTTAGCCCACTGGCAGAGCATGGCCTTCCTATCAGGCAGTAGCCTGCAGCAAATGTGCACAAATGGGAGTAACAGTAGGTGAGGAAGTCCATGGCAGATAGCAGCCAATGCGCTGGTCGTGAGTGTAAGTGGCCAGTTCTTCCCTAGCTCCTCCAGAAGGGCAAGTGTCAGCATAGGTCTACGGAGGTTCCCCTCAGTGGACCACACTAGGAAACCTCCCAACAATGACTTTTCAAAGCTGTCCTGGCAAATTGTTCCTCTTGAATAGATCCCACACAGTTGTTCCATTTTTCCCAGAACTTTGCAAGTTCAACATCCATCATATGAATCATGATTTGGGCTCAAATGAGTGTTTGTCTCTGTACATTTGTACATTTTAAAAGAAGAAGAAATGTTCAATTGTGCATTATTTGTCCAAACAGTTTTCCAGCTTAAATATTGTTAAAACTAGGCCTTGGACTCAGGGCTGACATTGCCTGGTGATTGAGAAAGTTTTTGTCACTAAAAGGCTGAGTTGCTTCAAACTTTCTTCTATTGTCCTTACTCCACAGTCTGTGTGGGACACAGTCACCGATGAACATTGCAAACATCCTCATTCTGCTTATATAACATCATTCTCCAGGTCTAACTAAAATACAATACATTGGAATGAAAAAAATAGGCCCCATTAAATGTAAAAAAACAAAACAAAACAAAAACAAAAAACCTTCTAAGTCAGTAGTCCATGTTTTAAGTCACTATCTAAAAATCAAGGAGGAATTGGGTAAAAGAAAAATGTCAAAAGTCAATAGCTGTGGAATAAGCTGATTGCATTAACTAAGAATCATCTCTAAAAAATAAGCTGGCTCAAGCAGTTTTAGAGGAAAGTTCTTTCAAACCCTCAAGGAATTGAAAATATCTCTGCTATTTAAACTTTTCTGTAGGATAGAAACAAATGAAAAACTTCCAAGTTAATATTACCAAGCTAACACAATCCTAATGTCACGGCTGGTGGGAGGATAGATTAGCAGATGTATTCTGGAGCAACCACTGCGGTTCAAGGAAACTAGGGTGTGGTGTCATGAAGCCACATGAGGAAAGTCTTCCAAGAAGAGTCAATGGATGACAACTAAAATAAAAACAAAAAAGTGACTACCGGACTGGCAACATAAGGATCATTGCTGACCTCAACAAGCATAGTCTCTGGGGAGAGGTGAGAGCAAAAGCTAATTTAAGTGAGTTGAGGAGAGAATGTGAAGTAACAAAGTAGAAACAGTAACAAAGAAAAACTCAAGAAGTTTCATGAAGGAGAAAAGAGAGGAGGCAGAGCTGCAAGTCAATGTGGAGACAAGGAAGGAATTTTTGTTAATGGTACATACTAGAGCTTGTTTGGATGCTGACAAGAATGATCCAACGTGAGAGAGAAGCTTCTGGTGAAGAAAGGTGAAGAGAAAATTACAGGTGAGAAAGGATGGAAACCAGAGGACCATGGGCCTTGGATGAGAACAGGGACACTTCATCCATGGTAAAAAGAGGAAAGCAAAGGGTGTGCACATTTGAGAGGTGTGTAATTATGATATGCATAAATGTTTTTCTGTAAGAACATTTATTGAAACATTCTTTATAATAGCAAAAAATGCAGAACAAACTAAATGCTTAATGGGGCATTTGTCTAAATATTCCAGAATATTATGCAGCCATTAAAAGTGATATTGTATACCTACAGCTACCATTATACTTAATGGTAAAAACTGAATGATTTTTTCCTAAGATCGAGAAAAAGGCAAGGATTTCTGCTGTCACCACTCCTATTCAATGTAGTACTAGAATTCCTAGCCAGTGAAATAATGCAAGAAAAAGAAATAAAAGGCATGTAGATTGGAAAAGGAGAAATTAAACTGTCCTTATTTCCAGATGACATGATTGTCTGTTTGAAAAATTCCAAGGAATCTACAAAAAACCTGTTAGGACTACTAAGTGGATTTAGCAAAGTCACAGGATACAAGGTCAGCATGCAAAAATTGATTGTATTTCTATAAACTACCAATGAAAAATTGGAAACTGAAATCAAAAACACAATATTGTTTATGATTGCTAGGAAAAAGAAGGAAGGAAAGAAGGAGAAGGAAGGAAGGGAGGAAGGGAGGGGGCAGAGAGGAAGGAAAAGTACTTAGGTTTATATCTAATAAAACACATATAGGATCTGTATGCTAAAAACTACAAAACTCAAAAAAGAAATCAAAGAAGACCAGTATAAATGGAGAGGCATACCATGTTCATGGATTGTTAAAATTTAACATAGGAAAGATTTCAGTTCTCAATTTGATCCACAGGTTTAACATAATTCCTATCAAAATCCTAGCAAGATTCTTTGTAGATATAGACAAGTTAAATCTAAAATTTAGATGGAAAGGCAAAGTAACTAAATCACTAAAACAATATTGAAAAAAAATAAAGTTGGAGGAATTGTACTGCCTTATTTTAAAACTTACTATAGCTACAATAATGAAGATAATGTGGTATTGACAGAATTGTAGACACATGAGTCAATGAAACAAATAGAAGTTTCTGAAACAAACCCTCGTAAGGATGGCCAACTGTTTT
Source organism: Indri indri (assembly GCA_004363605.1). NCBI lineage: Eukaryota > Metazoa > Chordata > Mammalia > Primates > Indriidae > Indri > Indri indri. The sequence goes on from RJWJ010035138.1 coordinate 6,414, forward strand.
TTAACAAAGATGCAATAGCAACTCGATGGAAAATAGATAGTTTTTTCAACAGTGTTTGAACAACTGGACGTGAACTTCAACCTAAACTTCACACATTATACAAAAAGCAACTAAAAACCATTAATCTAAATGTAAAATGTAAAACTATAAAACATTTAGAAGAAAACATAGGAGAATGTGTTCATGACCTAGAGTTAGGCAGGGAATTTATAGATATGATTCCAAAGACATAATCCATAAAAGAAAATAGTGATCAATTGGACTTCATAAAAATTAAAAATGTTTGCTCTGTAAAAAAGAAGAAGAAGAAGATGAGGAGGAGGAGGAGGAGAAAAAGAAAAACTGTTATGAAGATGAAAAGACAAGCCACAGGTTGGAAAATATTTTTCAAAATTGTGTCTGACAAAGGCTTTGTATCCAGAAGACATAGAGAACTCTCTAAACTCTGCATTAAGAAAACAAAAAATACAATTTAAAAATGAGCAAATGCTTGAACAGACATTTCATCAAAGAAGATATATGCATGGTGAAAAAGCTCATGAGAAGATATTCAGTATCTTCTATTTGTAAGCAACAGAAGTAGCTCTAAACTAGGTCAAGAAAGACAATGCAATTTCTATAAATTCGCCAGGTCACTCACTGTCGAAGCCCTGAGTTGCCATGTAAGAAGATATCTGTGCTGTGAGAAAGCCCAAGCCACATGGAGAAGCTTCGACTGACAGCCCCAGCTGAGGCCCCAGCCAATGGCTTGCATCAATTGCCAGATGTGTGAATAAAGAGACCTCCAGATGATGATTCCAGTCCCCAGCCACAGTCACTCCCAGTCACCCAGCCATCCCAGCAGATGTTCAACATATTTTGAAGCACATACAAGTCTTTTCCATCATACCCTGCCCAAATTCATAACCTGGAGAATCCATGAGCATAATATTAATAAAATATTTGCTTTAAGCTGCTAAATCTGGGAGTAAGTTACTACCCAGCAATAGTAACCAAACGAACTGTCACTCTTTGGTCTCTCTGCAAAATATATTGACTGGAAATCAGTGAGCATGCTTACTAACATCTACCATGCATAAAGATACTCTGTTATGTACCCTTTCATTTCTTCCTACCAGTTGAGTTGTGTGCTTATGAAGAGGCATTGTGTTGTTCCAAAACCTTTCAATGTCATTTTATTTATTATTATAATTACATAATTGAATTAAAAATATATAAACTAATGAAGTTTTGGCATGAAAAGAGTTATTATTATTATGAAAACTAGGGTGAGTGCTTTGGAAAGACTCAACAAGGACAAATCAATAAAAGTTACTATTGTAAAAAAAAAAAAGATAAGAATTACATTTTGCTATGCTGACTTCTTGGATTTTGAAAAATATAAGCATACCATAAAAGGTTATCTTGCCTCACTGAAGGTTCAAATGGTATGGTAATAAGACCATATTAAAAGCATTTATAAAAAGTGAAAAAAAGAAGTTACTATTGTAGAAGTAGGTGTGAACAAGATATCTATAAAAGATTGTTGAAGGATTTTAAAAATCCGAAAGGATTCTACATTCAGATTGCTTTCAAATGTTGTTAAGTTCTCATTCCACTTTAAAGAAATCAAAACTACGTATTATAGTTGATGCCTTAGATGAGTATGATTTATGTAAGAAAGACAAGCTGCAATTCCAATCAGTGGACCCATATGTAAAGGAAAGAACTTGGCCCTACATCAAAAGATTGGCAAAGGAATACACTTTTATATGTTTTAAGTTAAAACAAAGTGTTTAATATACCAACACTTTGACCCAGTAAATCTACTCCCGGGCATAAACCTAAGAGAAATGAAAACATATGCCCACAAAAATACTTAGGAAAAAAATGTTCATAGCAACACTATTCAGGAAAACCCAGACTGGAACACCAAATGTCGAGGAGAATGGATAAACAAATTGTGATATATTCCTACATGAAATAACACTCTACAATAAAAAGGAACAAATCCAACAACATGGATGAATCGCACAGACACAATGCTGAGTAAAAGAAGCCAGATGCAAAAGAGCCCAAACTGTATGGTTTCATTTATATGAAATTCTAGGATAGGCGAAACTAATCTATAGTGGGAGAACTCCGGAAACTTTCTGGGGTAATGGAACTGTTCGCTATCTTGATAAGGTTGTGAATCACACTTCTGTGTCCATTTGTCAAAATTGTACAGTTAAGATTCTGTATTTTAATGTATGTAAATCTTACCTGAAGAAAATAGAATTTAAAAGCTCCAGTGGGGGATGGGGAGACGATGGAGTTATAGATAAAACAAGAATGGCAGACTGTCAATAATTGTTGAAACTGAGTGTTGGGTACATGGGATACCTTATACTATTCTAGATACTGATTACTTTGTGTATGTTTGGAATTTTCCACAACAATTTTTAAAGTGTCTAAGGAATGTGTTATTGCCTATGATTCCCAGCTTTAGCCAACCTCTTTGATGAATGGACCAACTCCCTGCCCCAGTCTGCTGCACAGATTCCCACATGCTCTCTCCTGAGCTCTGTTGTGGGGTCAGTGCAGGCAATCTTTCAAAGCCACAGGTAGGACAGGGGACTACTCCTCTGTACCACATATTCTAACACTTAAACACCTGCCCTGTTCATGAGTGATTCATGTCTTGGTAGCTCATTAAAACATTAGGGGAAAGGTGAGATGACAGCAGAAAAACAAACATGAATTTTGTTATCAGACAGAGCTGGGGTCAAATCTCAGGTCTGGCATCTTTAATCTCTGTAACAAGACAATTTAATGTCCCTGAGCTTCCATGTCCTTATCAATGTAAGGTGGGCAAAAATTATCTCCCCATGTTTGTTACCCTTTTCCCCAGTCACAGAAGTCTTGAGATGTGTGAATGGTGTCACAAAATGCCAGCCTCCCTTGGCTAGGTGTGGGTGTATAACTAAGTTCTGCCCATGAGAAATAAAAAAAGAATGCATCATGTGACAGTTTCTAGGAATCTTTCTTCAAACAAAGCAGGCATACACTCTTTGCTCCTCTTTTATCACCTCCTTTTCCCATCTTGCTGCCTAAATGTGGATGCGATGGCTGGAGATGAGCCACCATCTTGGACACTGTAGGAATAGGGTAGTGGTAAGCAGGAGGACCTGGGTATGTAAAAACTTCCTGGAACAGAGCTGGCATTCCCGCCCTGGACTGCCTAGCTATGGGCTTTTATACAAAAAAGAAAGTAATGTCTTCCTTTTCTAAGCCACTCTGGGAGTCTCTACTACACAATTATAAGTTTGCAACTGAACTTAAACCTAACTAATGCAATATCCACTTCATTGTGTGCAGTGGTGAGTGAAAATGTACATGTCAATAACACATATTAGGTATAGAAGGTAGCAGTAAGTAATTGTTCTCATTACACCCCTAGAGTTACTGTCTTGTTGATTTGCTGTATCCTGCTCTGGGTCTACTTACAAGTAACACGTAATAGGCTTTGACAAATACTTGTGGGAGAGACAAAGGGAACTGCCCGCCGCCTGGCTCAGACCTCCCTACACTCACTGGGGGCTCCAGAGCAATTCTGAATATGTCAGGTATGGCCCTCAGCAGACTTCCCCAGGAGCGAAAAGCTTGGAGGAAAGACCACCCTTTTGTGGCTGTCCTGACAAAACAATCCCGACGGCACAATGAACCTCATGAACTGGGAATGTGCCATTCCAGGAAAGAAGGGGATTCCATGGGAAGGAGGTTTGTTCAAGGTGCGGATGCTTTTCAAGGTTGATTACCCATCCTCACTTCCAAAGTGTAAATTTGAACCTCTATTATTTCACCCCAACGTGTACCCTTCAGGTATGCTGTGCCTGTCCATCCTGGAGGAGGACGAGGACTGGAGGCCAGCCATCACGATCAAAAAGATCTTACCAGGAATACAGAAACTTCTAAATGAACCAAATACCCAAGACCCAGCGCAAACAGAGGCCTACATGATTTACTGCCCAAACAGAGTGGACTATGAGAAAAGGGTTTGAGCACAAGCTAAGAAGTTTTCACCCTCATAAGCAGTGACTTGTGTCATTGCAAAAAGGAAGGGATTGGTTTGGCAAGAACTTAACATTTTTGCAAATCTAAAGTTGCTCATACACATACTAGTCACCTAGGGGAGGGTTCGGTGGGCACCATCTTCCATTGCTGCCACCAGGACATGGTTCTCGATTCGCTGAATTGCCCAGTTTTTCATACAGGGTCTCTTCCTTCAGTCTTTTGTATTTTTGATTGTTATGTAAAACTTGATTTTATTTTAATATTGATGTTGGTATTTCAACTGCTGTAACATGATAAACTTTTATACTTGGGTAAGTCCCTGGAGCTAGTTTCCTTTGGTCTGATGCAGGCATGATTCACACCTGGTGGAGCTCACTTGGCCTCTGGCAGGCTGTACAGAAAAGAAAATACCCCCTCCCACCTTTGTTCTCTCTGCAGAATCTGGCTGTGTTGCTTTTGAGCCTCAGATCCAAAGCCAGCTAGCCAGCTGATTCCGCATCACTTCCTTTGTGTTTACATGGCATTTTGTCTGTGTTGCTGTTTAGAGTAAATAAACTGTTTAGAGTAAAACCCAAATACTTGTGGGAGTAAATTGCATATATCACGCTCCAGTTTTTAGTGATGGAAGACACACTGGTTCAAAGGGGAATAATTCAAAAGGGTTAATCATTTGACCAGACAGGATCTAACAATAATTCTAAAACCAAGAATGGAGGGATAAAAACAAAGGAATCTTGAAATGGGCACCCTCATAAACTATAGACCAAAGTTTCTCAACATTAGCACTGTTGACATTTTGGGCCAGATAATTCTATGTTGGTTGGGGAAGAGGCTGTGCTGTGCATTCACTGTAGGATGTTTGGAAGCAACTCTGGCCTCTACCAATGAGAGGTGCCAGGAGCATTCTCCTTCTTAGAGTTGTGACAACCAAAAAATGTCTCCAGACATTGCAAAATGTCTCCTGGGGGACAAAATTGCTCCCTAGTTGAGAAACACTGCAAAAGATGGAGGTATAAATTTATACAACTTTTTAAGAAACAAGTTGGTAATAAAAATAAGGAGCTTTAAAAATGTTTAGACATTTTTATCCAGAAATTCTACTCTGAGAAAATAATCAGTAATGTAAAGATGCACACACATCAAAAATTAAAAGATAAACAACCTTATTTTAAAAATGGGTGAAGGAGCCTGTAGTCCCAGCTACTCGGGAGACTGAGGTAAGAGGATTCTTGAGCCCAGGAGTTCAAGATCAGTCTGGGCAACATAGTGAGACCTCATCTCAAAGCAAAATAAAACGAAAATAGGTAAAGGATCTCAGTATATATTTCCCCAAAGAATGTATACAAACAGCCCATAGGTCTATGAAAGATGCTCAAAATCATGAGCCATCAGGGAAATGAAAATCCAAACCACAACCAGATACCACTTCACACCCACTAGTATAGCTATAATCAAAAAGACATATAAATAACAAGTACTAGTAACAATATAGAGAAATTGGAACCCTCATATTCTGCTGATGATAACATAAAATGGTTCAGCCACTTTGGAAAACAGTCTGACAGTTTCTCAAAAGGTTAAACATAGAGTTACCGTATGACCCAGCAATTCCACTCCTAGGTATACACTCAAGAGAAATAAAAACATATATCTAACAAAAACTTGTACACAAATGTTCAGAGAAGCATTACTCATAATAGCCCAAAAGTGGAAACAACCTAAATGCTCATCAACTGATGAACTAATAAATAAATTTGAAATATTCATATGATAGAATATTATTTGAAAATAAATAATAAAAATAATGAATCTTGAAAGCATAATGTTAAGAAGTCAATATAAAGAAATATATATTGTTATAAGTTATTTATAAGATTTTAAAAATCAGAAAACACCTAAATGCAAAGCAAAAAGGGATGGTAAAATAAATTATGTTCAGTCACATGGACAAGTATTAAGCAACCATTGTAAATCATCTTTTGAATAGTTATTAAAATCTTAAGAGAAAAGGCAGAATATAAAACCTGTACTTAGACTCACATGCAAACACACACACACATAAAAAATTATAAAAGGGAGTCTCTTTGCCATCTTGCAAGATGGCAGGTGGAAAAGTTAAGAAGCCACATACTAAGGAGAAGAAGCCTGAAACCAAGAAGGCAGTGGCTTCAGTGGCAAAGCTAAAAAGGGTAAACTCAAGGCTAAAAAGCCCCAGAAGGGGATGCCCTGCTGCAGGCAAAATCCTGTCCTCGTAAGAGGAATCAGCAGATACTCCTGATATTCCAGAAAGGCTATGTACGAGAGGAAGTACTCAGGCGCTAAATCCAAGATTGAAAAAAAAAAAAGGAAAAGGTTCTTGCCAATGTTACAAAACCACTGGTAGTGACAAGAATGGTGATATTCAGGTGGTTAAACTTCGCAAAATGCCTAGATATTATCCTACTGAAGATGCGCCTTGAAAGCTGTCGAGCCACGGCAAAAAGCCCTTCTGTCAGCATGGGAGAGAACTGCAAGCTGGCATCCTTCCTGGGACCATCCTGACCATCCTCACTGGGCACCACAAAGGCAAGAGGATGGTTTTCCTGAAGCAGCCGAACAGTGGCTTGTTATTTGTGACTGGACATCTGGTCCTCAATCGAGCCCCTCTGTGAAGAATACACCAGAAATCTGTAATCGCCACCTCCATAAAAACTGATATCAGCAATGTGAAGCTTCCAAAACATCTTACCGATGCTCACTTCACAAAGCAGCTGTGGAAGCCCAGACACCAGGAAGGCGAGATGTCGACACAGAAAGAGAGAAATACAAGATGGCAGAGCAGTGCAAGGTTGATCGGAGAGCTGTGGACTCCCAAATTTTACCAAAAATCAAAGCTATTCCTCAGCTTCAGGGCTACCTGCAGTCTGTGTTTACCCTGACCGTGGACTTTATCCTCACAAATTGGTATTCTAAATTTCTTACAAAGAACTTAGTTAAATAGCCAGAGGGAAAAAAAATCATCAAAGGAAATCCACCATCAATGAAGAATGGTTAATTCTGGGGGATAGGATGACTGGTGATTTATATTTTCTTCTCTTTTTTCTATAGTTTTTATATTTCCTACACTGTGTATCTAATCAGGAAAATTATTTTTTAAAGATTAAAAAAAGTTTATTTCCACAACTTATTTGAGACTTATAGACTATAAGAGCTGAATAGAAAAGGATGGATCATGTAGTAAGACCTAATTTTACTGATGAGGTAATTAGAGCCCAAAGAGGCCAAGTGGTTTGGCCCATTGTCAGTCATCTTGTCAGAGCCTGTGAAACTGAAACAGCTCCTCTCCTTCTGTGACCTCCTTTTCTTCCTTAACACCCTCACCCCTTAGACACACACACACACACACACACACACACACACACACACACACACACACACGGGCAGCTCAAAAAATTAGAGGCATTTCTTTCCCAAATTGGCTTCTGTTCTAAAATTTCTGTGGGATTAGGTAGGAAAGACCCAACTTCTCTCGCAGATGAGTCGGGCCCAGCTGAGGCCTGAGCACAGTGGATAAGCCACAATGAGGACAATCATCTTTTTTTGGCATCAGAAGCAGACGAATCTGGTTGAAATCATGCTGGCCCTGGGATGAGCATCCTCAGCTTTCTCTGGCAAGGACTGGCTTATGGAGCCTTTGAAGTGGGGCACTCTGGTTCCGATCCACAAGAGCAAGGCAAGGATGAAACCCCAGGGAATCGCCCCAGCAACAGCTGCCGATGCTTCTCTGAGCAGCAGCCCATAATCACCTCATTTCCCTGCTCCCAGTGTTGTCCAAGGGCCTCTTCAGCCTTTGGCATCCTGGAAAGCAGCACAGATGGGAGGCTGGAAGAATGCACAGGGAATGCATCTATCCAAACAGCCAGCTTCTGATGCTGCTCTGTTCCAGGGCTCCCAAGCCCTCCAAAGATAAGAGAATCAGGCGAGAAACAAGAGCCCAGTGTGCCTCAGCAGAAACAAAAGGTCAGTGAGAGTTGGCAGTTCTCCCTGTTCCTGAATGACTCCCGGAGGATGGTGCATTGGAAAGTGGTCAGCGTTGAAATCCAGACATGTGGGCCTGGCCGCAGAAGCCTGATTCTTCCCCTTGTCTCTACGATATGTGAAAGTGAAAAATACAGAGTTCATGGTATAATGCTCACCCTTTGACATTCATTTCAATTAAATAAACTCAGCCCAGACTGTAGGGCTCTTCTGTTGTGTTTTAGCCTAGGGATGTGGGCAAGAGATGACCCAGGTTCAAACCCCAGCACTGCCACTCACTGGTCAGGTGAACCTGCACACGTTAGTTAAACTGTGCCTCAGTTTCCTCATCTGCAAGATGAAAGCAATAATAATAGTACCTACTTCTCAAGTCGTTATGAGGCTTTACATAGTCCTCTACTATGATTACTGTTCAACAAATGCTAGCTATTATCTAATACTAGAGGGGATGGGGACAAAGATCTTCAAATACAGAACTTTTCCCCCCTCACTGCATAAGCCAGTCCAACCAACATCTGGGAGCCTTTACTGTGAAGAAATTCTCACTTACACTAAAGACCTTCAAGAAGCTTATTGGATAACCATTCAAATCAACTGAGGATTCATGTATTGGAAAAACTCCAGTATCATACAACTAAAAATTATCTCTAAAAATCCAGCCCAGGCTGTATAAACTGAAGTGCATTCCTTTCTCCCCTAAGCTGCTGATTGTGGAAGTTCTTCCTCAAAGGCATGTTTACCAAGGTTTGATATAAAGGTTTCTAGAAACAAAATGCCTATACTTTTATAAGTTGCTCCAGCACTAGCTGAAAGGCCAAGTAATTCATAATTGATAGATGCTAGGACAAACACTCATACTAAGATTAATTAGTGGGGCACACTGTATTTTCCAAAGACAGGCATGACAATATCAACCATTTGACTTGATACGAGAGGTAGGTTTGGCATCCCTCCCACTGAATGGCATGATGCTCTGTGACTTCCAGGGTTAAGTCATACAGCTTCTACCTAGTTTTCTGTGGTACACTCATTCTTGGAACCCAGCCACCATGCTTCGAGGAAGACCAAGCAGCCACTTAGAGAACCCATGAATAAGTGTTCCATGTGGCAGCCCCAGCTGGAGTTCGAGCCAACAACCCCCTCAATCTCCAGACATGTAAGTAAGCAATTCTTCAAATGATTCTAGCCCACGCACCACCCCGTGTGTCCGCAGCACCCCAAGAGTTGAAGACCTACAAAAACCTCATTTCTACAGTTATCAACTCCTGCATTAAAGCAATGGGTTTTTGTTTTGTTTTGAAAAAGTGCTTTGATAATTTCCTGTATAGTTTTTTAAACTATTTACATGTTGACTTCTACGTGCTCTTACATTTGTGTAAAACATTTATACATATTCTTTACAATTTGTACATATGTTAAATGGCTGTATCATAAACACCGTTCTATGGGATTTTATAAAATAAAAATATAGTGTGGAAAATAACTTATAAAACATTAACAAAAACCCATGATATTGAAGAGTAAGACGTTCCCATATTCATGTTCATTTGATTTCCTCATCTACTCATTTTTTGGTTTCATTTTATTTATGCTGCCCAGACTTTCCATTTTCTGTAATATAATTATTAGGTCAGAAAAATGAAAGCAGTAGGCGATAATGTAGTTAGGCAACTGTGGAAGATGGAAATCCTCGTCCACAGGAGTGAGACAGTGTGTCTGAGTGTTCAGATTTAGAGCTGCCAGTGTGTCAAGACCCTGTTTTGCTTTATGATGTTAAGTGAAGTACTGTGCTTAGAAAAAGTGTGTGTGAAGTTTAGGACATAGGAAGACCATCAGTCTGTATTTTCTCTTCAGCATAAGAGCCCAGGGATTCTGCACACTGTTCAGGCTGTCACCCTTCTCAGTTCCTGAACTTTCCACTGGGGGATGGGAGCAGAGGTGCCAAACTGTGCTTTTTAATCTTCTCTGACAACACCACTGGCCCGCTAGCCCACAATCCCAGTTGAGCAGGTGCCATGCTAGGACCAGCACTTCTCCTTAAGTCTGATGAACAGCTGAGGAATGCAGAGGTGAGGGGTCCTGGGCCGCAGAGGGTGCCGCCTTTGCACCTTCCCCAACCTTTTTGGCACCAGAGACAAGTTTCATGAAAGACCATTTTTCCACAGGCAGGACGGGCAGAGCTCAGGTGGTGATGGCAGCAACAGGGAGCCACTGTAAATACAGATGAAGCTTCCCTGGATCGCCCGCTGCTCACATTCTGCTGCGCGGCCCCCCAGTTCCTAAGTTTCATGGAAGACAATTTTTCCCTGGAAGTGGGGGAGGGAAGAGCTCTGCCGCCCAGTCCCTTACAGGCCACATACCCAGGGGTTG